>CM077100.1:5267195-5305617 GCA_039619505.1 Cimex hemipterus
ATGTTAGGTCGGAGGTGTAGTCACTTTCCTATCCGTTAGGGAGTAGGTAACCAACATGGCAGCCATGAATTTAACAGCTGTTTTTTTTTTTTTTTTTGTTACACCTATTTTTATTCTTAAATATGCATTAATTAAATCATACGAATACATTTCTTTTGTTAATTTCAGTCTTAACTTTATACTCTCATTCGTAATAGATACATCCTAAATTCTATGAAGTTGAAGGCTGTTAGACGTTAGGATACAAGTTAGGTATGTCCGCACGAATTGTAGCGTGTCATTTGTTCGTACATTTCGAGTGGATAGAGAGCATCATTTTGAATGAAAGAGTTTTCCGTTTTTATTTACTTCTGGTATCTTACAATTTAACACATATAGAACCATAACAAACAACAACAAGCCTTCAAGGACTGCTACAGCTTCACTTAATCTTCTACCAATGCGCAGCATTGCGGAAAAAATATCGATTAACATGTTAAGGAAAGAAGGTGGCGTTCACAATGTTGCTGGACACTCTTCTATTGAGTTACCACGAGTGAACATCTTACAAGTATAGTCATTTCTTTCTGTGTAGTCATATCTTCTCTAATAGAGGCTTTTTAGTCCAACCTGCGTTCATTAGACCCATTACATAGTAATGTACATTTTACAATCTATAGACCTCCATGCTCAACCCTTAAATGGTTTCGCTACTTAAAATCCACCTTTCAAAACCATCCATAATCTTCTACTAAATGATTATATCGTATTTAATCAACCCTCACCAGCATGTGGTAATCATGTTAGTAAAGGTTCATCTAGTTAATGTTCGAAATAGATGGGTAATAAGTAGGTCGTCGATTAAAAGCCATAGGCTTACAATATGATGGAGCCCATTGAGCTTTAGGTTGGTAAGAGAAGAAAGGCCTGACAGTTGACGCAGTGGTCAACGTCAACTTGTCCTGTGTCTTATTGATGTATTTCATTAACGAGCAAAATGAAATTCCGCTGGATGATGTTTGATCCGAGTGAATACGCGATCCCCGAAATGAGGAATTGATGAGTTATTTATCTACCGATCTCTTACTCGTTCTTGTCAGATGAGTTTTGAATTTTGTCCATTTCAAGTGGCGACGTGGCTGGCTAAATTGAAAACCTCTCCTCATTGGGCGAGTCCCATGATAAGATACCGGAGATTGTTCGGACAGGAAATAATCTATTTTTAAATATTTCTAATTTGTAAGATAGTAGCGTCAAATGTTCAAGATCTATCTTGCTTCATTTTTATCAAAGCTCATTGTATTTGAAAAAAAATTCAATATGAAAATTTGTCCGTTTTAAGTTTTTAATAAATAAACCAAATCTTGGTTTAAATCTATTTAACGCGTTTTTTTGTGTAATTCATCTCAAGAGCGTGCTTGGGATGTTTCTTCTTTTCCTTGCTGAAACAGCCGCTTGCAGTCTGCTCCGTCATCTCTTTAAGCCCTCGAGCAAACAATCCTTCTTCCTTTAAAAAACACTCCGGTAAAGGCTAAATTAAGCAAGAAAAACTCTTCTTAAGTGGTAAGACTATAAACGAATGGTAAACTTGGTCATTTTAAGCAATTAAACATACCTTAATTAGGAGTATTTTATTAATTGCGTTAAGGGTGGAGGAGTCAAGCGACAACATTCAGTGACTGTCATGTATGAATGAAACAGATTGAATTTCAATTTTGCCACCTAACATCTATAATGTCCGACAGCGGCCAGTTAATACAGTATATCCGCAGATAACCAATTTCGATCAAACATCTCTATGTGTTGGTTTAATTAGACACGTTGCCGCCATGTTTACTAGAACCATTAACCTATGAATAAACAAGCATTATATCTGCATTGACAAATAACATTTTGATTTCAATATGGAAAATATATTTTGTATAAATTCACTTTTTTGCACATCCTTCACGTATTTGTAAAATTTAAACAATGGTTATAAATCTCTGACCCTGATGATGGGATAAATAAAGATCGACACGTTGGCACGATAAAGAAACTTTTTCTGAAAGCTACACCACACCAGGCCACATGTCACGATTTCCCAATAATCATTGACAAATATGTGTGGTGATTAGTGACCGTTAATCGATAATTATTTAGAAATCGTGAGATGCGGTCTGGTGTGATGTAGGTATCAGAAAAACATTTTCTTTTTCGTGCGAACGTTTCAATCTTTTATTGAGATCATCTTCAGGGCCTGGGCTTTACAAACATTGTTTGCATTTAACAAATACTTATTCAGCTATCGTGAGATGCGGTCTAGTGTGATGTAGGTATCAGAAAAACATTTTCTTTTTCGTGCGAACGTTTCAATCTTTTATTGAGATCATCTTCAGGGCCTGGGATTTACAAACATTGTTTACATTTAACAAATACTTATTCAGCTATCGTGAGATGCGGTCTAGTGTGCTGTAGGTATCAGAAAAACATTTTCTTTTTCGTGCCAACGTTTCAAGCTTTTATTGAGATCATCTTCAGGGCCTGGGATTTATAAACATAGTTTACATTTAGAAAATACATATAAGACGAGGAAAAGTGAATTTATACAATGCAAAATATATTTTTTATTCATTCAAAGTATTTCTGATACCAGTCATATACATCACACCAGACCACATCTCACGATACCTGAATAATTATCTATTAACGGTCACTAATCTCTACACATTAAACAAATACATTTTGGATGTGGAAAAGTGAATTTATACAACTCTTATATTTTTTATATATTATATACGTTTGTAAATCCAACGACCCAGAAGGCGATCTCAATAAAGATCGAAAAGTTGGATGATGAAAGAAAATGTTTTCCTGATACCTACATCACACTAGTCCGCCTCTCACGATATCTAATAATTGACAAATATGTTTTTTTATTTATACATAAAACCGTTTCATATGTTTGATTGATGTTTCCATGTTGAAATCACAAATGTTTGCTAGAGGGTAGAAATTGTGTTTTCCTCATTCTAAGGTGGGAACATGCAAACGAGTATGAGGTATTTTCATCCGATTAGTTTTGATATACCACGAAATACCTACTAGAAAATTGAAAACAACCGTATCCTTACAGACATACGGTATTTATTATTAGTACCATTATTTTTAATGGGACATCCTAAAAGCGGTAAAAATGAGTCGACAAATTGAACACCAATGTATTCGTTCAAATTAACTAACTATGGAGCAAAAAATCTGTCCTAGAATGATTTCTGTCATTTTCTCGATAATGCAGTTATTTCGCTGAACATACGCTCCATTGTAGTATTCAAAAATAATAACAGCAATTGGCGTCCATTAATTTTACACCCTCTTCGTTATAGGTTTATGAATAAACATGTTAAATATTTCTTACTAACTTATTAACAATATTTGATGTTTTTTGATCAAATATAAATTTAGAAACACTAGTTGTTCAAATTGTACACTTAATTTTTCAAAACGATGAAATTTTTTGGCAAAAGGGTGAAGTCAACTTGAAAATTTAGTATTTGCGTACTTACCATTAGGGATTTCTTGTTGGTTAGATGTATGATTTTCCACTGTGCCATTGCCCAAGGTTTCATTATTATATCTTTTATCTGTGGTAAGTCTACCCAGCAAGTACAGGTTGGGGCCTAGGGTGCTTCCTTGCAGTAGACGTGTCTTGATTCTAACAAATAATTGCATTCATTATGTCTAGCTTGGAACAATCTTTTCAAAAGGATGAAAGGTCTCTTTATAAGAAAGAATCTTAGAAATTTGACTTTTATTTTGTGTGATAAACACTTATGCCAAATATCGTCAAGGGTGAGGACTAAAACTAGTTCACTAGGAATAAAAGTGAACATATATTTTTAACTTCTTGAGTTTTCTCCATAAACAAACGATAATGATAGAGCTTGTTTTATTTCAATCGTTCTGTCAACTGCTGACTAAAATTGACAAACATATTTTACTGTAATTATTACCAGTTTTACGTTTAATTTTAATCAAATTAAAGAAAATAACTACTATAATCAAGTGTGGGTGTAATAGGTTTATCATAAAGCCTGTAAATATTATCGTAATTGAGAAATTATACAAAAAACATATTACTAATCATATTGTTATCATGAAATGTTCACGGTTTTCCTCTTTATGAAAACATCTTTTTGAAATTCGTCAATTTTCAAAACATTATGTTTGACAAGTTTTTATGTTGCTTGGATTAGGGATTTAGTAAATACCTGTGGAGACAATTGGTCGATTTACTGTTATCAAATCTGGTCAGTGGTCGGTTCGCCGCGGCAGACCGCAACATATTCACGCAGACCAAGTTCCCCCACGAGAAAATTATAGGCGCGTTTCGGAGAATATTGGTGGATCCTACCGACTATTTCTGAGATCGATACCGGGACTCTGCTTTCGGTCTTTTTTCTTCGATGGATGAGAGGTAAACATGTTGTTTTTGTATTTTGAAAACATTAACATGTTTCTTCTTTCCCGTGCTGATTTTTTACGAATGCGCTATACATGCCCAAAAGTAAAAAAAACCGGTTGTTTGGATGTTCTGCAATTTTACTGGAATACGGTTAGAATTATTAAAACAAAGAAACAAATCAGAGTCGAGAATTGAATCGAACCATTTTCTGTAATGCCCAAGATTTTTTAGAAAAACGTAGCAGAGGTAATGTAGTGAAAAAGGCACTTATGGCAGAATTAAAAGAAAAGTGTTGTTCGGGCTGGTCTTAATTAAAATAAAATTAAAATAAAATTAAACAAAATAAACGGAGGCTTGGCGATTAAAATAAAATAAAGGAAATTTACCTTGGAGTGGACTGTATGAAGTTTGCCTTCTGGTGCGTCGTTGGAAATGACCTTCGGCGTCACCGAGCTCGGATTCAGCGTCGGAGAGACCTGTTGAAGCTACCAGGAAGGGCAGAGGCGTAGCGAAGAAAAAGTAAAACATAAAAAAAACATAAAATGGGGATACTTCTGCTGTATGGTGAAGAAAATGAAACGAGGGTGCACTTTGAGGAGAATCGAAACTCAGGTTAAAACTGGAATAAGTCCGACCAAGCGTCTTCGGCGGTTTGCGACGTACTACTAGTGTGACGTCGACAGGGGCGACTCGATGTACCTTTAATGTACCTTCGAGTCCAATGAGAAGGTGCGTACGCCGTCCGCAACAAAGTGGAAAAAATTAAATTTTAAATATTCCTTGTATTTAAGAAAATAAAAATGTATCCGGCGCGAACAAGTGTTGATTAAGTTTTATCATTATTTTAGTAATTGAGATTTTTATAGTTACTGAGAAACCCTTTCTGGGTTTATTCTTTTTTTGCCCTTCATTGTTACATCCAACTTTTGGTGATTCATAAGTTTACGAATCTATGCCCCCGTGACTGCTCTAATTTTCTCATTTGTCATTGTATTGAATTTATTAATTTTTTAATTATTATTATTAATTATTTATTATATTAATTACTATATTAATTTATATTACAAAAGTCTAATTTATTTGAAAACTGTGGGTGGCAGAAGAAAACCGAGTTCATAATCGTGTTTAGCAAGAAATATATGCAAAAGACGGAATTGTTCTTTCTCTCTTTTTCTTAGCTGTAGAAAATGATATTGATCGACGAATTGATCAATTTAAAAAAATTAAACACTAAATAAGTCCTTGTTGTTTGCTTTACATCGGTTAAACTATTACACAAATAAAAGTACTAAAGATTTGACCTTATACTTGTTTGATTTTTTTTTTCAAGCTCTTTTGATTACGGAATAACCACATTTTTCGACGATAAAATTTATTAAAAATTGATTAGGGAATTTTATTTATACAGATAAAAGACTTATTTTAATTTTGATTATGATCCAGCTCGAACCATGATAGATAAACCAACGACCTCCTTCACCGACATGAAATATTAATAATTTAATCATAAACTAAACAGCGAGGCAGAAAAATTAAATGTGTTTTTCTCTCGCGTGGATCAGAATTCCATGTAATTTACATCGACATGATTCCCTATACACTGCTTCAAATGGTAGTAAGTAATAATTTTTTTTTCAATATTTTATTGAAATGGATTTTGAAATGTGTAAATGAATATTCTTAGTTTTCTCACTGAGTGTGTACACCAGACTTTTTTCTTTTGAGAACATAATGAATAATAATTTTTGTATGGTTCTACATACACACCACTTCAAACGATCCCAACGTTCTGTATGCTCGGAACTACAAAACAAGCTGTTTTAATACTTTTTATTACATTTATTTCATATTTACGACTCCAAATATTGTATTATGTCTTCAGAACCAAGACCTTTCATAAAAAGAATAATTGCTTAAAACAATATTGAGGGATTCATTTCAAACGGTTTATTTTAATGATTCACTCCTGAGTAAGCTTTTAACAGATTCACTCTCTTAAATTATTTCGCGGGAAAAATATTACATTAATAAATTATGGGAACTTGGAAAGTTCTGTTTAGTGAAAAGCGACGGATTTATGACGGAGGCTATTATTCAGATTACGGAAATAATATGGCAAATGTTTTACTTAATGGTCTCAGAGTGATGTCGACGTTTAATACGAAGGTACTTTTAATTATTTTTTAACAAGAATTTGTCAGTTTATTTTTACATTTGCTTTTTCAACGGGTTATTTCAGTTTTCTCAAGTTAAAGATTTCTTTCTCCGGCTCAATCAATTATTGGCTTTTAAACCTTTCAATAATTGCATAAATCAACGCTCCCTGGATAGGCCACATGTGTCTATCTCACTCTCAGAAATTAATAGTTATTACTAATTTTTTGAGGTTTCGTGGTCCGCTTGACCAAATGAATTCTTTTCGATTAATTAAGGTTTTTGGTTGAGATAAGGAAAAGTCAATGTTACAAGCGGGATTCGTCTAATCTATTCGATTTGAAAAATGGCAAAAAGGAGGGAAAATTCGAGTTTAAGAGAGATGGGAATTTAGTGTCCGAGCGGATCGAGCGGCGTATTTAGCCGAATATTTTTTTTATCTCAACCAAGAACCTTTCATGAATAGAGCAATTAATTGAAAGAAGTAATTTGGTCCGTAGTCCACAAAATATAAATGATTTAATAAGTGACACGAAAGGACCCGAACCCCTCTGTGGCATAGGAATCCACGCTATCAACGAATATCCCAGGCAGAAGGAAAAAACGAAAATGAAGGAACAGTGGAATTCACTCATTGTCTCAATCCAAGAATCTTCTAACAAATTTTGGCAAGAAAGAAATCACAGAATGTGTCAAAGGAAGCAGGAACAGACTGTGAATCATAACAGGACACTGCAGATTAAATGGACTTCTAAAGAAGATTGGAATTCTGGACTGATTTTGCAAGGAGGCACAAGAGACACCAACACATTTAATAACAAACTGCGGGGCTACATTAGGAGGAAATATTTTGGGATGAATAATATGACCGTAGAAGAGCTTCAACCACTGAAACCGGGCCTATTAATCAAATTTCTTGATGAAATAGGACTCATTGATGTGTTTTAGGCAGAGGACGGGGGGATACAATAGCTCTTAAAGGGCGCAGTATACCATACCCTGGAAGAATAACATCTACGGCTACAAGTGAAACGAAGTAGAACTTCACTAACAGCTCCCCGTTAACCTTAGTTATTACTAATAAAAAAATATGTAGAGATTATCATCAAACAGAACAGAAAGTCACAGTTGTAGAGGAAATTATTTCATTAGAGTCTTGTAGTCAGATTAGGTTTATGTGCTGAACTATAGACCTTAGCCTTACGACGTCAAATCAATTTTGTCCTAGTTTCGCTGTACCTCAATAAGATAGGAGAGAAAATAAAACTAATCTCATCTCCAATCGTTTTACGGTCATGTATTATGAAAAGATTGTAAAAATTAGAATTTTGAAAGAAAAACTTCCAATTTTGTCGAACTTTGGTCGAACGATTTTGCTTGCATAAACTATACCTTTGTTTATTCCTCAACCAAAACTACTTAATAATTCTAAAAATTCAATTGGCAAAATTGGTTGACACCGTTCAGAGTAAATTGAACATTTTTGCTTGAAATCGTGTTTTTCCAAGAGAGGGGCAAAGATGAACAAGTAATTTTGGGTGAAAATACTTCATTATGAAGTTTCAAATGAATTGTTGGCTAGTTTCGATGGCTTAGAGCAGAGCTTACGAAACTACGATCCGCGGACCCGAACTTCCAACTTCGAAAAACTTAATAACCACAAAAATAAAGTAGGCTGAATAGATAGAATTTAAAAAATACTAACAATGAGTACTGAAAGCAAACGTTTTTTTAAAAAATATTTATTTATTTAATCTACGTTTATTTGTGTTTGCTGTTTCATAATTTGTTGGAGTCGTGAGGCGTGAATAACACAATTGTTATTTTTTTTGCCGATATTTCGACCTTTATTCGGGTCATCTTCAGGGCGTAAAGCGTGATGCTATTGTTGTGATATCATATTTGTTTTGTGTGAAAGAGTTGTGACACAAGCAGAAAAATAAAAAAAAAGGTTTTTCTAAACTACCTAATTTTTGATTGCTCCTTAAGACTTCAACAAATTTTCTACGTTTATGTTTGCACACATAAGAAAAATAGGTAAGGTCTATTAGGCGGCTTCCAAAAAATTTCAGTGCTGATTCTGTGAGGGGGGTTAAATGCATGTGCAAATTTGAACGTGAGTCAATCGGTAATCAGAAATTAATTTAATATTGAAATTTATTGGCTTTAAGGGGCACTTGATAGTCAGCCATTAAATGTATCATCCACACTCTGGTTTTGTGTTCGAATCCCGTCACTGATATTTGAATTAAGTGAAACAAAAGTCATTTGTCGAGTTGAATGACATTTGCACAGTCCCTACCTGAAGTTTGAATGTTCTCTCACCAAAATTATTTTTAATTTAAATTTTTACGTTTTTCTGAGGTTGGTTTCGAAAAAGAATTCTGTTAACATTACCTTCCATAATTATACTTTTTATTTTATTTTCCCGTTAGCGAGAGGGAATTTAATGAAAGTTTGTTAGAAAGAAACGACAATTTGCTTTCTCCATGGCAAGGTTTAAACATCCTAATTTCAAGAGTCTATCTACTTTTAATAATTGTTTTAATCAGAGACTTGACGTTAAATTTATTAATAATGAGCGTTGAGTTATTGAATTTTAACCGAATAAATGGGGGATTGAATTAATCGTTATTTGTTAAAATGGATCAAGATATTTAGTCAAAAGGAAATTTGATTGATGATTTTTAGTAGCGGGGTTCATGTGCTTAATAATTATTATTGGCCAAAAATAAGTATAATAACTAAGTAAGCTTGACTTAATTCACATGTCATTAATTAATTGTAAATATTTTATACCACTTGGGTAGAGAATACATACATTCATCAAGTAGATGGATTATCGGATTTTATTACGTGCATCATTTTGTATTAAACTGTTTTTGTGTCTTATGTACCTAGCAACGGTTGTAACATACTTTGATGTTTTTGTTCACCGCCGGTTTTATGGTTGACAAACATGGCAAATCGGACCGTCCGAATGCCCCGTCTCTTGAAATGTAGGCTGAGATGGAACACCATACACGCAATTACCGACATCGTTATAAACCGCACTCCAACCTGGTTTCATGCACGGACAAAAATATAAGGATTGCACCGAGGGAATCCACATAATTAAAAAAATAAATATATAATAACTGTTGTTCATTACTATTATTTTAATTGAAGCCCATCTCAATAATAGTTTGTAGATTGAAATGTAAAACGTGCAGCAATCGATTTATAAATTTTTTATTTCACTTATTTATTATATCACGCATTTCTTAATAATCGACTATTCTTAACAAAAAATTCGTAAGCAGAGGCTAAAATATTGCCACGTTTTCAAAATTATTATTATAAAGAGAGGATCGAAGTCGCGATAGTTCATGTGGTAAAGAGCATTGCCGTTTTTACCCCGAAGGTCGTGGGTTCGAATCCCGTTTGTCACACTGGCTTTTTAATCTCGACCAACACCTTACATCGAAAGAATGTTTAATTGAAAGAAATAACTCGGTCAATTGACAACTAAAACGTAAATAGATTAATACTTAATAAGTAAAAGAAGTAACACTTTACTAAACAGCTCCCGTGGCCACTCCGTAAGTCGCTGAGAATCCAATCCTGATTACACGATATTTGAAAACGTCAAAAAAGAGGGAAAACTCGAAAGGTTGTAGGTTGAGCGGGGAGTTTGTGTCCGAGTGGATAGAGGTCGCGATAGCCCAAGCGGTAGAGTAGCGGTATATTTAGCCGAAGGTCGTGGGTTCGAATCCTGCTCGTGGCACTGACTTTTTGTCCCAGTCAAGACCTTACATACAATTAATTGTTGATGAATTGGTGTATTAACGGGTGCACAGAGATTTTACCTAACAGAGGACATCATACACGGAGTTATTTGTTTAAAAAAATTAATGTGTCCAATAAATAAAACGATGAAATTAAAATATTTTATTTTGTTATTTTACAAAATCGTTTAATTAAATTTTCCTTCAGTGAAAAACATAATAGTTTCTAATAAATTTTAATGCAATTTATAATCGAAATTCTAGAGAAAGTAAATACTACATATCCCGTTGAGTTTCAAAAGTTTCCATAGATAACTAGGCATATATATTCGAATTAGCAAATATGACAACTTCAAAAAGAAAAGAGGAGCATTATGGAGTCAAAGAAAACTCAATTTAGTAATTACTTAAATGTATAAAACATTCCAAAACAGTGTACCTTCCCAAACTGTGGTCCCCAACACAAACATTGGGTCCACTAACTTCGAAAAAAAAATTATTATTACAAAAATAATGGTAGAATAGAAAAATAAAAGTATGAACACTGAGAACAAAAGTTATTTTATTTTTATTTATTAAGTCTACGTTTTTATGTTCACACGTAAGCAAAATAGGTAAGATAGGCGAGACTGATGGCACTAGATTTGGTAGGCGGATCGTTTTCGTAGGAATTTCATTTTCATACTGGAGTCCTTGATTGCCGGGGGCTGCTTTTTCTGGAACACCCTGGAATTTTTTAATGTATAGATTATCGGCGATGTGTTTCAAGTTTAAACTTCTCTCTCGAGTGCACTACCTATTTTTGTCATACTTATTGACCAATCAAATCAGTCGGAATCAGGAAATCAATGAATTCAAATTGATAAGACGGAAGAACAATCTTAGGGTGAGGATATTAGTGACGACGGGACAAACGAAGAACATCCACGTCAGCAGGAACCAACAGGATCAAATTCTTAAGTCTCCGAATAGATGCAGGTTAAACGGTCCGTAAAAGTGGGTGTTGGCGCAGCTATCTCAATTTTAAATATACTTTGTTTTGGATTAATGTAATCCCTAATCCGACTCCCACGCTCCTTGCAAAGCCAGTCCTGTTCTACTCCTATGATAGAAAGGTTCTCACGTCTCTCTCTTTTCTCATACTTTTTTCTCCCGTAGTAATAAAAAAGTGTTTAATCACGCGACCCCGACAAACCCTCTGTGCTGCTGCATCGATATCTCTTCCAGCGGAATTCATCGGATATTCTGCGACGATTCAGGGGAATCGGGCATCTGAAGGAAGGTGGTAAGTCCCCTATGAATATCTCCCTGCATTTATTTTAATTTAGAATTTTCTTAAATTTATTCAATTACGCTTCATTTTTTTCTAATAATAATTATTTTATCATGGCATTAGCCGTAACAGTAGGATATCTAAAAAGCATAAAATAAAAAATCTCCTCTTTCAAATGTGCATAAACTAATAGAAAGAAAACTTAGAAGACCCTTTGACACAAAATTGAGCTTAAGACAAAACATTTTCAAAAAAATTAAATGAAACACTAGTTTTCGTGGTCCGCTTGACCAATTAATTAAGGTTTTTAATTGAGATAAAAAAAGCCAGTTCACGAGGGGGATTCGAACCCACGACCTTAGGCTTGATACCCTGCTACTCTACCAATTCAGCTATCGTGACGTCGATCAACTAGGACACTTATTTCCCATCTCAACCCAACATTTGGAATTTTCCCTCCTTTAACGCTCCCCAACTTGCGTTTGTTATTGTGTACAATATATTATTTGTTATTGTATTTTTTAACCGATTGTAACCGAAAAATCAATGTGTTATGTGTGTAAAGCCATTAAAAGTTAATTTTGCATTGTTGATAATTTCCCTTTGGCAAATTGAGTACATAAATGTTTACAGCTCATTAGCAGGGGCAACTTTTCTATCAGAGCCATATCTATGAGTATTTACAGAACCAAGAAAACCTTGCTTGCACTTCAGACAAGAACTTCGGAAACTCGTAAAAGTTTTTATTTCTTTTTTTTTGGGGGGGGGAAGGAATTTTGTATTTTGCTTCCTGAAGGTTACAAAAAATTAATTTCCTACGGGTTTTAATACATTTTTCTTTGTTGTAATGAGATTTACAGAATTTTAAAATTTACGATATTCAAGGGATCTATAAAATGGAATTGAGGAAAGTTGAAGTGACCTGAAATGTAAAATATCTCGAATACGATTGAGAGTCGAATGAATAGGAAAACGTGAAATAACGTGAAAAGTGAAATATCTCGAATACAATTGGGCATCGGACTTAGGACAATGGGGACTTTTTAGTTCCATTTGACATCCAAGATAAACTGAGTATTGACGTCTGTTCACGGGTCTCTTTGTATATACTAGGAAAACATGTACTAATCATTCGGCAAGAAAGAAAATTGATGTTAATGTAAGGACAAAAGAAAAATATTTTTTTTTTAATTTTCTTTTTCAGTTGTTGACGTTTTATACTTCTTGGTTTTATTTTCAGGAACTACACAACCATAAAACTCATTTTTTTTATTGAAACAAATAAAATAATATCTTCTGTAGAAAAACCACAATGATTGACAATTAAAAAAAAACCTTGGTAACTTCGAATAGTATACAATTTAGCATTGGAATGAATTAATTCAGAACGCGCGACCAATGGAAGAAGAAATAAAACTTGCCCCTGGTGAAAATTGTTTCAAATGATGAAATCAACGAGCCGCTTTTGTACCTAAAGAAAATATATACGCTGTAAGTAGAAAAATAATTGATGTATCATGGCAATCTAAAGGGAATAAAAGTAGGTTTTCCTTTCTATTCCGTTTGTTGCTTTTCCAGCTCGATTACTGCTTCAACAAAAACGAGCAGTTGGGTAAAATATCGCTTGACATTAATCTGGCTTAATCGTTTCAAGCAACAACCGACCCCAAAACAGTTTCCATTCCTCATTAATTTGTTTATTTTCAGTTTTTTTAGTCCTACTTATAACTAGAAAGTCAATAAGTTTACATATTTTTTCAATGGAAAACCTGGAACGATATATACATATGTATGCAGTCGGGAAGTGATTTTTGACAGCCCCATTTTTTCGGTTTTTAACAAGGGTTCTTAACAGCAGAGGTTATATCAACCGGGTGCCGGGTTTTTTTAAAAAACCCATTTGTAAATAAGTCGGCCGTCCAGCGGCCTGCATTCGGACCCCGGGCGTTTACCTTACAGTGATGAGCGCCGTGTCAACGCCTAAACCTTTGCGGCCACCGACGTCCCTGAACAGCACCTTTAAAAGCCACTTCAATATGCGATAAAGCTCTCCAATTGGCTAATAGCCACCACGGCAATGATTCACAAGGATGTAGTGATCCACGGAAAATAACCTTCCACGGATCCGATTATACTCATCAACATAGTTCTTATGACGCGTCTTACTTTCAAGCAGGAGTAGATATTAGAATCAATGAAATTTGTGGCTTCTGCATGACTACTAAAAGAAACATCACCCACCAATTTTTATCCATCCTTACATGCTGAACCTGTAGTGAAGTTTAGAGTCGGATGGGATTGCATCAGGACCCTGTGAGACATGGGGGATAACAACAAAATTTATCCTTCTCTGGGGATCAATACCGACCTGCGAAAAACGTGCACCCATCAGACAACAGATAAACAAGAAGTCTTCGGTTCAACGGGAATGTAGCCCAGAACAGTAGCATGCCAAAACGTTCATTAAAAAACTATCGCAGAAACTAACGGCATAATTACTACATTTAGGACCAGTTAAGGTTAGACTAACAGGCAGCCTGTTGAGAGAGGCATATGCTTTAAAGACGCGGAGGGGCAGAACCAGGAAGAACAAGAAACATTAGATTTCGTTGATGCCGAGGCTTATGCAGACTGAAATTCCTATTTCTGGGAGATGAAACACATATCTCGAAAGGTACACACGGTAATATTTAGCAACGTTTTTGAATATGGTAATAAACATAGCTTAATGTGGAGCCCTAAAGAACAATAGAATTGCATAATAGACCAATACAGTTCGCGGTGCGCAAATTATTAAAAAGTAGACTAGTTTTTTCAATCTAATCTACCTCTTGAACTGTAATAGCCCTTTGAAGACTGGCCATATCCCGTTCAAAACCTTCACTTGCAGAAAAGAGAGAAAACTTTAGTTTTTTCAAGACAAATATATGTTTTAGGGTTTTTAGTTTCTTTCTATTTAATAACTTTTCCTTTTTCTCGCATTGGTCTATTTTTGATAGGAATCTTTTTGCGTGCTTAGTACATTCCCAGTAGTGGTGTACCCAGTTTTAGTAATACAAGATTCGAGTTCTTTCGTAATGCGGGTATAATTATACAGAATAGATTTGGACCTTGGGTTCTTCTGAGGTTCCTTTGCGAGCTGTTGCTGGCTGATTCGTGTATTGAAATGTTCAGCCAAGAGGGGGCAGCCATCTGCAGATTGACCATAGAACTCGACATCGTCACAAGGAAAGAAGAGAGAGAAAATATTTCAGTTTTCACATTTTAACAGTCGGAAGAAGAAGCAGCTGCATTAATCTTCAATAAGAAATAACAAGAATGCCAAAACATTGTAATTAGGCTAGAACAATTGATTATAATGTTCAACCGGCACAAGGCCACTTATTGGGGATGACTTCACTTGCGGGTTTTTGTTTGAGTTATTGAAACCCTGTTACGGCGCCTTCTTCAGTGAGAAACCTACCTATCTACTATAATTAATTCTAAGCATCGCAGTTTGATGGCTTTCCGAATTACCCTGCGACCCGCGGGCCCAATTTTGCTGTAATATAGATAGAGAGTCAGGATACTTTTTTTCTCGAGGGTATTTCAACTATGAGGTTATATGAACCCTCCGGGTAAAGTAGGGCTGCTGGATTCGAACTCAGGACCTTTACCTTACATTGATGAGCGACGTCTCAACGCCTAAACCGTTGCGGCCGCCGACGCTCAGTTCATCATTATTCTTTACGCGCCTGTTGGGAAGAATATACTAGCAAATTAATAGCAATGATAAATGATGGGGTGAGCGTGGTGTTCAATACTTTCCAAAAGGATAGTTCCTACTCACAGTAAGTTGTTCTGCAACGATCCGGATTTCGAGCCTCTTAGCTCATCATCAGGTTAAAGGACCTCTACAATCACGTCTCTCGATGTGCATTGCCAAAGTGAAACCGCTGATACCTCCGCCAACGCGACGTTACAATTAACAGCTAATTTTTAATGACGCTCCATTTGAACGTGCGAAACGCGGAAATTATAACAAAAAAATATTAGAATAAAAACAATAACAATTAAAATAATTAATTTAATTATTTGGATGTTTGATATTATTTATATACATATTTAAAATGGGAGGTAAATCAAAATCTGTTATATTATTAATGCATTTATCACCATGTTCAATTTTACATTTTTTAATTTTAAATTTCTCAAACCAATCTAGTTCTTTCCCTTTGTTGAAACTATGTAACACTCTCGTATTTAGATTTGGGTTGAATTTATGTTTTGTTTCTTTCAGATGGTCCTTAAATTCCGAAAATTTGCTCGATTTAGGCAAGTGTTCTTTTACTCTCGTTTTTATTTCTCTACCGCTTTGTCCTATGTATTTAATATCACAATCATTACAATTGAGTTGGTAAACCCCGCTTTTTGCCAAATTGTCTACTCTGTCTTTAGGTCTTGAAAGGATGTTTCTGAGCCCGTACTTCTAAAAGCTATTCTAAACCCTTCTTGTTTAAAAATTTTGCTAACTTTTTCTGATAATTCCCCAATGTATGGCAAACAACGGAAACCTAATGATTCGTTTATGGTGGGGTAACTGACTCCTATTGTTGTTTCGTTTAAAGTTAATTTTTTTATTCTTTTAACTAGCAAACTATCAATAAATATTTCTTGATACCCGTTGTTTCTTGCTAAGGTTTTGATGGTTTTTTTTTTATAGTTATCAGGTGTTAGCGGAAGTTTCAACATTCGGTCTATGAGCCAAATGAAACCAGAAGCCTTTTGGGACCATGGGTGGGAAGAATCCGCGGGTATCATAGTGTCTGTAGTTGTAGGTTTTCTATATACATCTATTTCTATTAGGCTGTTTATTATGGACAGTTTTAGGTCTAAAAGGTTCAGACAACCATCTTTGCTAATTTCCAATGTAAAATTTATATTATGGTGTAGGGAATTAATTAGTTGTAGAAATTCTTGGAGAGTTTCTAATATTCCAGACCATATGCATAAGATATCGTCTACATAGCGTTTCCAGAAATGAACATATTTAATTAATTCGTTCTTTGATTTCAAAAGATTTTTTTCAAAATTATCCATGAATATTTCAGCACAAAGTGGCGATAGTGGAGACCCCATTGGTAACCCTTTCATTTCGTAGAATTTGATATTGAATTTATTTTCTTTTATCGTATGGTCTATGGCGTAAATAGGTTTTTGGAAAAAAAAGAAGAAAGATAGAAATATATTTGATTACTGTTTCAGAGCGAGTACGGCTGCAAATTTTCGGAAGTTAGAAAGATACAAGCCGACGTCCCACATGGGAACGTTTTTGTTCTCATCATGTATTTTATTTAACCTAAGGGTTTATATGACCTCTGCTGTTCTGAACCCTAGAAAAAATAATTATCGGTGAACCCTAAATGCCGTAAAAGATGACTGAATTATTGAGTTGAAATGGAAAGATCGGAGAATGCGTTGCTTTGTTTTCAACAAAAGACGAATGAGTGATGATGTATGTACTGGGTGTATATACAGCATTCTCCTGATCATTCTTGATTTTGACGCAATATTGGAGAGTGAATCTTATAGGGAACGAATGGGCCGGCGAGACCCAATTAAACATTCATCCCCAGTTCAAAAGTACTTAGGTGAATTTAGAGACTTGGTAAAAAACATAAATTTCTGATGAAGTCATCAGATCGGTTTACAATCTAAAGGGACCCGAGGCGCCAATTAAATACATCAACTTTGGAAAAGTTTAGAAAAAATAAATTTAATTTGTACCCATGGGATATATTCAATTTAAAAGGAAGTTTGTTAATAAGCCAAGGATTGAAATATCTTAATTGCTTAATATATCTTAAATGATCTTAAGGTAGAATTACAATACGATTGAAAGATCGTTCATACTATTGCATGTAATGGCTCCGACCGAGTTCGGGCTTCTAGCTCGTGGAGCCTTGCTTTTAATCTCAAAGTACCCTTACTTGTTAACAAGGGCGAGTGTATCGGCTTTGTTATGTTTGACCTGTAAAATAAAGATCGATTGACTTTAGAAAGAGATTTACGTGGCTTAAAAAACATTAAAACGAATGTAGATAATTATGTTTAAATCGAGTAAGTATTTGTAAAAATAAAAAAAAAATCTACATTGATTTATCATTACATTTTAAATTAATACACAAATAATTGTATTTAAGTCTCGTTAAACAGTTTATTAGATTACAAGTATTTGGAAAGAATAAACTATATGCAAACAAACCTTTTAATGTTATAAGAAATTATGTTTATTTAACAGAGGTTTCATTTTGCTAACGATTTAGAAAAACCAAGGACGGTTTTTGCGGTTTTTAATTTGTTTAATCTGCAACGACCCAAGGATACAGTTGTGTTGGCAAAAGTTAATATTTATGGGATTTTGATTAAAAGTGGCCTTTCGGACTGTAGAAGTGCAGAGCTATATCGTGAAAAATATTGCGATCGACATAAACCCTCGCTCCACATGATTAATAGCATTGAAAAAGCTTTTCACTCCCCGGCACGGTGTCTAGAATTGGGGCCAGAAGAAGCGTTAAAAAACTAACGCGCATCGGCTCAATCTGAGATAAACGTTTTACGGATGATGGGAAAAATGACAAAAAAAGAGCGGCAAAGAGTGTTTTTAAACTAATAGTCAACGGCATTACAAAGGCTCCGTATGAATGCTGGTAATAATGCAGGCCACCAGTCATGAAGGCTAAAATGCAAAATACAAATATATTTTTTTTATGAAAAATCTACAGATTTTAGTTTCAAATAAATCTGATGCAATTTACATCTAGTACGGTAATTACGGCATACGCCATCGACTTTGGTTAGTTATTGATAGGTGTAAATGATAATACTCCACTATCACGCGTGAATTGATGTGGTGCTAGGAACAGCGTGTGATGAGTGGATACATCCGAGGCTAGACGGACCGAGGTCTGCCCGAGAACCGACTACAAAAGAAATGGGTGATTCTAGATTCTGCCGGCAGTTTACTGTTAATTACAAAAACTGGAACTGCAAAAAGTTATAGGTTTAACTCTGTACACGTGTTATACGGGATGAGACATTTATTGAAGCACCATTGGAAAATCAAAGTGGGTGCGTCTAATTATGACTCGGCCCATTTTGTTTTGTTAGTCTCGTACCACCCCGGATGCAGGCAATCGAAGGAGTTTCTGAAGGAAATCAAACCTGAGGAAGCGAAATGGTTACTCTCTAACTCTAGGAGGGGAATTAGGAGGCTGATAGGTATCCTAACGGTCCATTGCCCCTTGAGAAGACACCTCTTCATAATGGGCACCCTACCAGACCCCTTCTGCCGCTTCTGCGAGACAAAAGATGAAACGGCTCGGCACTACCTTGCAGAATACGATAGGTATGCCAGGGAAAGTTTCGATACTTTCGAAGGACAGGACATAACTAAACACTCCCCAGGATAAAATGGTCCACAATCCTGGGGTTTGTAAATAAGTCCAAAAGGTTTATGCAGGACTCGTGAGCCGACCAGGTCCCGGACTTTTAGGGATGGTAGCCCTGCGTAATATACAATATATAGTCTGGTACCAAAAAATAGTCGAACCACTTTTCGACGCACCGATTCATTACAAATTAGTTTTAGTAGGTTGGAAGGAAAATAAACAAAACCAATATTATTAAAACAAATTTTAAACACAATGTAAGAATATTTAAAAAAAGTTCATTTTTGTTTTGCTAACAAAGGAGTTTGTTACATTTAATTAATTTTTTTACTTTACCAGAAAAAAAAATTCTTAACCCTTATTCAAATTGATTTGTGAAGAATGTTTTTTATTTTTTCATTGTGTTTGAATAATGTTTTAATAATATTGGTTTTGTGTAGAGATTAGTGACCGTTAATCGATAATTATTAGATGTCGTGAGATACTGATTAGTGTGATGTAGGTTTCAGAAAAACATTTTCTTTATCGTGCCAACGTTTCGATTTTTATTAAGTTCATCTTCAGAGCCTGGGATTTACAAACATTGTTTATATTTAACAAATACATTTTGGATGTGGAAAAGTGAATTTATACAATGCAAAATATATTTTTAAATATTCAATCAAATAGTTTCTATTAGTTATGCCAGAAATGTCTTACAACAAGCAAGAATGGCATAAGTACACAGAAGACAAACACTTTGAGCGCTGAAGATGATCTCAATAAAGACCGAAACGTTGGCGCGATAAGGAAAACGTTTTTCTGAAATCTACATCACACCAGACCGCAGCTCACGATATCTGATTAATATTGGTTTTGATTATTTTTCTTCCATCCTACTATAAAACCAATTTGTAATGAATGGGGCGTCGAAAGGTGGTTCGCCTATTTTTGGTACGAGACTAACAAAACAAAATGTACCGAGTTATAATTATATGCAAGAACGTTGATTTTCGTATGGTCCACCGAAAATTTACTCACTTTCCTTTATGAACGTATTAATCAAAGGACGTAATCCTCGAGTCAGATTTAAATGCACCAACATTGGTTCTCTAATGGTGCGCCGAGAATTGGCTCACCCTGTATATATACATACATATGGAGATTTCTGCTTGTATGAATCCAAAGTCTAAATAAATATTTAATTTCATAAGGTATAAAAACCAAAACACGTTTGACTGATATCAAAAGCCAGCGAGTGTAGACGGACCCAATGTCGGTTCAACATGTCAACAGAACAGCAACCCAATGACTTTTCGAAGAACAAATTGTCTTTTTCTTACAAATACAACTGTTTTTATAACACCTTAGTGAATGCATGAACTTACTGCTTTGTGGGGGGGATTCTGTAAAATATTCCAATATCCTTCTTAACTGCCAAAACCAAAAAAATATCCCTGATGGTTTGTTATTTATGTACACTGTTATTATTCATTATTTATGTTCAAAAATACCTCACTTTTTAGTGTTATTTATTTGTCTGAGAGGTACGACTCATTTCACACAATATTAATAAAATTGTTTGCAAATAGCCTGTCAGGCAACAAAATTTGTAGTATAATTTGATTTGTATATATTTTTATATACTAATCCAATTTTCACGTTTTTTTAACGTTCAATAATTGAGTCGTTGTCTCAATGAGAAAAAATAATGGAAATTGCTAAGGAAAAAATAAATAAAAAGACCGACATATAAAATTTGCTTTAATTAGATTTTTAATTAACATTTCAATATAGCGTATTTTCTCCTCTTGCTGTAATTACATCTCGAAAACGCCTCGGCATAGTTTCTACCAGTCTGGAAATGTCACTTTGCTGGTTGTTAACCCATTCTTCACGGAGAGACCTTTCAAAATCATGGAGTGCATCAAGCAAGCGACGTGTGGACGAGCATTATCGTGCATTAGAACAGGATTCTCCTTGATTTCATCGAGGACAGGCAGGATGATGTTCTAAAATTTCATCAACGTAGGAAGTGGCCGTCAAAGCTCTTACACGAACAGCAACTAAGTTTATGGGGACTCTCCATTGAAATTGCCGTCCACACTATCACTTAGCCATGTTGAAATGGTAGGCTCTGGAAAATATTATAGGCTTCCTACCTTTTATTTCGCTTTCTCCACACTCTTCCGCGCCCATCTGGAGATCGGATAGTACACACACATCTGCAAAAAGTACAGAAGCCCAATCGTCCAAAGACCAATGGCTGTGTTCTCGAGCAAATGCGAACCGTAGAACTCTTGTCTGTTCTGGTCAATTCTGGTTCTCTTACAGGGCGAAAAGCTGTGTCCAAACTGATTTAATCTTTATCGAGCAGTGCGTTCAGAAATTTCGGCATCTCAAACTTCCTGGAGGTGAAGAATCTTTGCACTTCAGTAAGGTGCCGGTATCGCAAGTTGACCTAATGATAACAAATCGATGACCAAAAGATTTATAAAAACCAAATAGTTTTCAAATAAACAGCTCAAAATTAAACTTGGTTATGTATCGAAACACACAAATAAAATTAGAAAAAAATATCTCCTACCATGTATGTTGTTATAAGGAAATTAATTTAAATACGTATGCATATTAAATTGGCTTTTAATGATATTTTTTGAAATGATTTAGAAACAGAAAATTAAGTAACCTTAAATGAAAATAAGTGTTTAATTAGATTTAATTAATTCATAATTATTAGATATTTATAACTTTTACAAAAAGATAGAATAGGCTAAACCCGCACAACCCCTGTGTCTTGCCGAACTGTTGGCCTCTTTTTATACACTTTTTAAATATTTTTTTTTTTAATTATTTTACTTGTGCCTTCCTTACTACAATTTAGGAAGTATTATTTTACAGTATCTTTTGAACAGGTAACGAGTAATTTGGAATAGATACAATAAAAATATCCACTATCATGTAAATTGTGCCATTATTGCGTGTCGTGTTGCGAGTGCCAGTGAGAAATTGCTGTTTTCTGTATATATACTTCGGATTTTGATGGGGTGGAGTAGGAAGTCGGTATAGAAGAACATTGTTAAATGAGGAATCTGCTTCTTTGAGGTGAAGGTAGCCAACAACGGAGAAAAATAGATAGCGGTTCGGCCAGATTATCCTTTCAGGATTATATAGATTACATCAAATCATTCAAATACAAACAAGCCAACATATATTTCCATGGCATTCATGCACAGCCTATCACATAAATTAAATACATTTCTCTCGTCCGTTAACGTACTTACGTACTTAATAACAGTTCATCTAAAGGGATAACACTTAGGAAAACCGTAAAAACAAATATAATATTCAAAAGAACTTGGCTATGGCAATAAACTATTTTGAATTTTTTCTAAATTTATCGAACTATCCGGTAAAAATTTGTGCGTTTATCTTTCTCCCATTTATCACACTATCATCCACCCCTCTCACTCTTTCACCCTGGCTCTCTCTCTCTCTCTCTCTCTCTCTCTCTCTCTCTCTCTCTCTCTAACGGTTTAGTCGTTGACACGAGCTCATCACTGTAAGGTGAAGGTCCCGGGTTCGAATCCAGCGGCCCTGCATTCGAACGCGACATACTTACATTTTTTTTCAAAAACATCGGCACCACGAGGGTTCAAATACCCTCGTCGTTGAACATACTCTCGTAAAAATATTATTTAATAAATTCAGTTATAATTGTTTGCAATTCCTTCACCATTTTATCTAAACCACAAATTTCTATTCTCTAACTGATTACATGTTTTACTAACATATTAAATATAACTTTAACACCAGACAATCTCATAAAAAATCCCTCGATCCCTTGAAAATCCATTAACCTCGGAATTTTTTATTCAATGAAAATTTGAGTTATTCTAACAATAATCTTAATAATTAGATAACATTGGAATATTCCCAATGGGAAGTTTTCCTACTGATTTTAACTTATACACATATATCCTCTCTCAGTTGCATTCGTTACCGAATTGAAAGAAATTGAGGTTACGGAAAATTCGCATATCTTCATGTTTCATGAAAGGTGAGACAAATTGACAATTTTGCATAAATTTGCTTCACTACAAAATATTCCCGATCGATTTTCGAGAGAAAACGTTACTAAATTATTCTTTCAAGACTTATAATTGATTAAACAAAAAGTTCATTATTATCGTTTGCAGGAACTGTTAATGCGCCTCACAGAACGAGCTTGTTCCAGTTGGCTGAACTTTTGACTCCGAGATTTACAGTTAATACTCGGATGGAATATACGGAGTGTTTAAAAGCATATACTCCGCTAATATAAACATTAATGAAGCAATGCTGAACTAGGTAAATCTCCAGCACATACTTCGGGATAGAGAAAATCTGTAAAAATTTACCAAAACGTTTTGGCTTACTCGACTTGTGACACTGACAACCTAGCGATTTCTCAATAATGCCAATTAGTTAGAAATTAAATCTGGATTGAATGTTTAAAAAATGTTAGATAATTATAGCGACCTAGATTACATACCCTTGAAAAAAGTTTATACCTTATTAGAGAAATAGAAATCTTCCAATAAAATAGTAGCATGGACTAATTCACGAAAATATATAAGGACTTAAACTCTTTCACCTTTTCCAATCAATCTAAACAAAAATAGGACCAATACATAACCCCAAACAACAGAAAGATAAATGGTGGAGTGAGTATGTTGGTCAACCGTTTAAAAATATTAGCCCGCATAACATGTCTGGCATAACTAATTGAAACTATTTGATTGAATATATAAAAAATATATTTTGCATTGTATAAATTCACTTTTCCACAGCCAAAATGTACCTGTTAAATGGAAACAATGCTTGTAAGTCCCAGGCTCTGAAGATTATCTCTACATAGAAACGTTGGCACGATAAAGAAAACGTTTCTGATACCTACATCACACCAGACAGCATCTCACGATTTTTAAATAATTAACGATTAATGATCACTAATCACCAGACACTAATAGAAACATTAAATAAGAGCTGCAGTGTAGTATTTCTAGAGACACAACCAATACTAGGAATGTATACAAGTCATGAGGCAAGGAAAATTGCTCTGACAAAAATAACCCAATGGAAAGAGACGATATCCTACCTAATAGAAAGAGACTAAACCCTTAACTAAAAAACTTACGAGATATGCTCCAGTAAAATACCACTGACAAAAGTACGGCTATTAACCGTTGAGCAATATGTTGCCGAAGACGATAGGACATATCTTATGAATTGGCTTAAAAAAAGTCTATGGATAAAATTTAGGTGAACAGTGAGATGTCAGACCCTCGCGGTCGTGGGTTCGACCCCCACCTCTGGACTTTTCTGACGCCTAAGGGGATCGGTGGCCACAATTTACAGAAATTGACACTCTCATCAATAAAAGTAACGAGAGCAGATCTCAGCGACCCTGAATTTGGTCCCAACCCTCTTCAAAAATGGGTTTGTTCCATGGAAGAACACCGGTATTGTACTTTATCCCTGGCTCCATCTTTTTTTTTTTGGGGGGGGGGCTCGCAACACAAGTGTGAATTTGAGCTCCCTGTGTGCCGGTGTTCTTCCAAACGTTTTCTTTATCGTGCCAACGTTTCTATGTAGAGATCATCTTCAGAGCCTGGGACTTACAAGCATTGTTTCCATTTAACAGGTACATTTTGGCTGTGGAAAAGTGAATTTATACAATGCAAAATATATTTTTTATATATTCAATCAAATAGTTTCAATTAGTTATGCCAGACATGTTATGCGGGCTAATATTTTTAAACGGTTGACCAACATACTCACTCCACCATTTATCTTTCTGTTGTTTGGGGTTATGTATTGGTCCTATTTTTGTTTAGATTGATTGGAAAAGGTGAAAGAGTTTAAGTCCTTATATATTTTCGTGAATTAGTCCATGCTACTATTTTATTGGAAGATTTCTATTTCTCTAATAAGGTATAAACTTTTTTCAAGGGTATGTAATCTAGGTCGCTATAATTATCTAACATTTTTTAAACATTCAATCCAGATTTAATTTCTAACTAATTGGCATTATTGAGAAATCGCTAGGTTGTCAGTGTCACAAGTCGAGTAAGCCAAAACGTTTTGGTAAATTTTTACAGATTTTCTCTATCCCGAAGTATGTGCTGGAGATTTACCTAGTTCAGCATTGCTTCATTAATGTTTATATTAGCGGAGTATATGCTTTTAAACACTCCGTATATTCCATCCGAGTATTAACTGTAAATCTCGGAGTCAAAAGTTCAGCCAACTGGAACAAGCTCGTTCTGTGAGGCGCATTAACAGTTCCTGCAAACGATAATAATGAACTTTTTGTTTAATCAATTATAAGTCTTGAAAGAATAATTTAGTAACGTTTTCTCTCGAAAATCGATCGGGAATATTTTGTAGTGAAGCAAATTTATGCAAAATTGTCAATTTGTCTCACCTTTCATGAAACATGAAGATATGCGAATTTTCCGTAACCTCAATTTCTTTCAATTCGGTAACGAATGCAACTGAGAGAGGATATATGTGTATAAGTTAAAATCAGTAGGAAAACTTCCCATTGGGAATATTCCAATGTTATCTAATTATTAAGATTATTGTTAGAATAACTCAAATTTTCATTGAATAAAAAATTCCGAGGTTAATGGATTTTCAAGGGATCGAGGGATTTTTTATGAGATTGTCTGGTGTTAAAGTTATATTTAATATGTTAGTAAAACATGTAATCAGTTAGAGAATAGAAATTTGTGGTTTAGATAAAATGGTGAAGGAATTGCAAACAATTATAACTGAATTTATTAAATAATATTTTTACGAGAGTATGTTCAACGACGAGGGTATTTGAACCCTCGTGGTGCCGATGTTTTTGAAAAAAAATGTAAGTATGTCGCGTTCGAATGCAGGGCCGCTGGATTCGAACCCGGGACCTTCACCTTACAGTGATGAGCTCGTGTCAACGACTAAACCGTTAGAGAGAGAGAGAGAGAGAGAGAGAGAGAGAGAGAGAGAGAGAGAGCCAGGGTGAAAGAGTGAGAGGGGTGGATGATAGTGTGATAAATGGGAGAAAGATAAACGCACAAATTTTTACCGGATAGTTCGATAAATTTAGAAAAAATTCAAAATAGTTTATTGCCATAGCCAAGTTCTTTTGAATATTATATTTGTTTTTACGGTTTTCCTAAGTGTTATCCCTTTAGATGAACTGTTATTAAGTACGTAAGTACGTTAACGGACGAGAGAAATGTATTTAATTTATGTGATAGGCTGTGCATGAATGCCATGGAAATATATGTTGGTTTGTTTGTATTTGAATGATTTGATGTAATCTATATAATCCTGAAAGGATAATCTGGCCGAACCGCTATCTATTTTTCTCCGTTGTTGGCTACCTTCACCTCAAAGAAGCAGATTCCTCATTTAACAATGTTCTTCTATACCGACTTCCTACTCCACCCCATCAAAATCCGAAGTATATATACAGAAAACAGCAATTTCTCACTGGCACTCGCAACACGACACGCAATAATGGCACAATTTACATGATTGGATATTTTTATTGTATCTATTCCAAATTACTCGTTACCTGTTCAAAAGATACTGTAAAATAATACTTCCTAAATTGTAGTAAGGAAGGCACAAGTAAAATAATTAAAAAAAAAATATATTTAAAAAGTGTATAAAAAGAGGCCAACAGTTCGGCAAGACACAGGGGTTGTGCGGGTTTAGCCAATTCTATGCCGTTATGTAAAAGTTATAAATGTCTAATAATTATGAATTAATTAAATTTAATTAAACACTTCTTTCCATTTAATGTTACTTAATTTTCTCTTTCTAAATCATTTAATAAAATATCATTAAAACCCCATTTAATATGTATATATTTAAATTAATGGTGTTAAAACATCCACGGTAAGGTATATTTTATTGTATTTATTCCGCATTATTCGTTGTGTTTTCTATTTTCTTTTCTGTTTCGATACCTAACAAAGTGTACTGTTCAGCTGCTTAGTTGAAAAATATTTAGTTTTTCGAAATTTTTTCGTTACTGATAAATTAACACCTCAAATCTGAGCTCTGTAGAGACGAGCATCGATGGTCACCATCGATTAAACATCGGAACCTCACTAACGATGGTGGTACGATCATCGACTCTATATCGATTCTTTTTTGAGTACTCAAATCACAAATTACTTTCATATGCATGCATTATTTTTAGGTGCCACTTCAGAAGCATAAGCTAATTTTTCAAACTTCGCCATTTCTGAACCTTTGTTAGAAACATGACTAACAAAAATTATGTTTTTCTTCAATACTTTGGAAAATATCCATAATCCACCCATACCCAATTCTTATATC
Source organism: Cimex hemipterus (assembly GCA_039619505.1). Classification (NCBI taxonomy): domain Eukaryota; kingdom Metazoa; phylum Arthropoda; class Insecta; order Hemiptera; family Cimicidae; genus Cimex; species Cimex hemipterus. Next base: position 5,294,607 of record CM077100.1, read on the forward strand.
TTGTTCAAAAAAAAAGGTTAATGTGCATAACTAAAAGCAAACATATCCTTTATTTATTAATCTTACAATGAAACACTACTCTCCGGAACGCAATTAAAAAGCCGTCGAAATAATCTGTCCAGCTTTGGAAAATAATCGTTCGGGGGGAACAGATGTGCTAGTAAGGCAACAAATTGAACAACTCCTGACAGGTTCTGATAGGTCACTTTCATCAGGAGAATATGGGTCATTCCCTTCACAAAAATGGAAATTAGAAAAAACTGAAAAAGTTTATAACACATCGACAGCCCACCATTGATGGTCAAAAATTATCGACACAGTAACAGCGTAGTTGAAAACACCAAACATCGTTCGCTTACCGTCAATTGTCATCCCTGACTCTGTGTTCTACCAAAATAAGTTAAGTTGTCACAATCTACATTTTCCTTTTTTCTTATTAAACACTTCTCTAGGGCTAAGTTTTTATTTTCACCAAGTTTGGGACAAAGTCACTCCTTTTTACAGTGAAAATTATGAAAATAATTAACACGAATCGAACAGAGTCAGTAACCCACAATCGTCTCGGGAGTGGATATTAAGTGAAGGTAATCCCCAACTGTGTATACCGGCCCAAGCTACACCAACTTATTACTAATCCACTTGCTTCAGCGAGCTCGATAAGATATTTATACACTGACAACAGCCAGCCAACACCACACAAGGGACGCAACCACAACTCAACAAGTCCTCCCTTCTACCAGCAGAAGAAACGTATATAGACAGATCATTAGAAACAGACACATCTGTTACACCTTTATGAAATAAACCTAACCGTCGCAATAGGGCATAAAACCTCCGTGCCAATCAACGTCCCAAAAAAATATATTAAAAAAGAACGCAACGAAAGAATGAAGAGACAACTTCGAGAGCCAGCACACCACATCAACAAGCTCGAATCGAACAAACTTCCAATTATAATGAAAAACATGCAAAATTTCAACAGTTTACAGTAGTTTTGGAAACATAATTGTTAAGACACCTTCCACTGTGGGTATCTGACCAATAATGTACTTCTGCAGAGCCACGGCAGTGACAGTTATAAAAGGACTATGTCCCTTTTGGGCTCTAAGATGAATAAATTGGGTTTGGCAAAAAGATTTATCCGAGTTTAAGTTTAATAACTGAAGGAAATATTTCAAAATAAAACACGACTTGATAAGGCAAAGAACCTCGTATTAAGTATAACCTTTTCAAGGCCTTCTTAAGGAAGAAGTCTTCCACATATTCTTTTTGCTTTGTACGTTTCAGACCTACCGCATACTTTACCGACTGTATTAAAATCAGACAATAGCCGACTACATTTGTTTATGTGCCGTTGAAGATTCTTTAGCGAAGTGCATAAATAAACTTGTGGATTTTATACCGACTTTGGACAAATGGCTTGTCGGTCTCGAAATCGGTCTATTCCTCTCAGCCGTAAAAGAATGATAAATTTACCGAATGAAATTAAAATAGGCATTCAAAAATTCCCCGTCGACGAGTTTAGTGACTGGGAGTTTTGTGGCCCTGAGAAGGGCCGGTGTTGTGTTTGGAGAGAAGCCGTGACGACGGATCGAGGCCGTGACCGTGTGAGTAGCACCGTTGGTGGTGTTCTGTGACCATGGGTAGTCCGTCAGCTGAGGTCCGGTCGTAGTGAGTCGGTTGACTCCGCAGAGGCCGAAGTACTGGGGTGGAGCAATAGCCGAGAGCAGCATTTGGCGTTCGCGGCCAAGTGGGCCGTTTAGAAGGCGGGTTCAGGCTAATGCTGCGAGTACTTGCCGACGGTGTTCCTTTTGTGACGGCTCGTCGAAATGACGAGAAGTCTTCTGATGTCATCCATTAGTGATGAGAGAACTCGTCTTGTGGACGAGTCTGCTTATGCTGTTTATTAGTGATGTTTGAGATCTCGTCGCATGGTCAAGTCTGGTTTTAGCGAGGCAGTACCTCTGTTTATATTGGGAAGTGCTCTACTCTGATTGGCTGCAGAATGGAGGGCGAGAACATTCGACAGATCGTAGTGGCATATAACGGTAGCTTCAAGAGGCCATTACAATTAGATATAAACATAAACAAACAGGAGACCTGTTAGATTATGTAAATTAACAATAAGAAAAATAATTCCCTACTTTGCTTGGGCCTCACTTTTAAGGTAAATGTCGAAGGAAGCCGTTAGGTACAGTAAGATCTCCTCATTTTGCATAGGAACTAGTATACTGGTCGTGGTCCGTTGGTTTGAGGTGTTCCATTAAGTATGGCGGGGAGGTGTATGGATAAAAAAAGTATAAACATTGACCGCAAATTTACTTGGACTGAACATATTACTCTTAAAGCGGCTCCAGATATACTCGACAAGAGACCTTTGACCGTAGGCAGTGCTCATGGTGCTGGTGGGTAGCATTCTCACTTGAATCCGAAACCGTGCCGGGGCGTTCCCAGTAGTTTCTACGCTAGGAAAGCCTCTACACTCAGAGAGATAGAGTTACCTTCTCTATCTACGGAGTACGCGGGGGGGGGGGACTGTTAGACCTCTGTGTGCGGCATATGACCCAATGCTCAATGTGGCCTCGACCATTCGGGGTGGACAAGGGGAGAGCATGGTTGTACCAACCCCTAGGGGTGGGAACCCTCTACACCAACGCTGCGGCGGTAACACAATTCAAAACTTGATTTGAAAAATAGACATTTTCATATGGAAGGAGGTTCCGAGCGGGAGGGGAAAACTTTACCTTTATCGGAAAAAACCGTGACGGTTGTTTTGAAAGGAGTGATTGACATATCGCTGTGTACGACAGATTCGACAAAATGTAGGACTCAAATTCCGTCATATTTTAGCATTCCCGAATTTTTTCGGCTTAGGAATTCGATAGTTTGCGGACATCGGTAAACAGACAAATCTACACATATTTGCTCTCCATGAAAACATTTTCTCGCGAAAAAAAATTTGAATATTATACAAGCCTTTCATGCATGGATTGTGTACAAGAAAAGGCCACAAGTGTCATATGTTGCATATTTCCAGAGAGATTCGCCCTGTTTCGGCTTTATGTAACTACACAACATGCCGAATACAACCATTCAATACACATTCGCAAAGCTATACGACGACTATTCATTTTTCTCGGATCCCAGGGGGCTAAGGACTGCGCCGAACTCAACCGAGTCTTTAATATTGGAATACCTGCCACAATATGGTGACAAATGGCGTAGGAAAACAATGTTTCAAACGACAAAAAAAACTTTTTATTGATTATGAATTTATTAGTACATTTCTTCAACGGACACTAGACTAGACAAATGTCTACAAATTCGTTAAAGTCAGACAATTATGACTTAATTATTTTATTATCATTTGATAAAATTAGGCTTAAATTAATCGATATTTGTTCAATGGCCATAATTAACCACATTAATTATTCCAATAGGTTTTTGGTTGAGATTAAAAAAATAATTAATTGGAATTAGGCCTAAATGTAAGTTGTCATTGATGTAAGTTATAGATTGGCTAAGTACATCACATAGTTGTTTTTACAACTTGGTACAAAGCTTACCAAACAAGTATTCGGCTGTACATCAGATATTTTTTGTTTTATTTTATTAAATGTTTTTAAATAGATTGGAACACAGGTATTACGAGAATTTAGACAACATTATAGGAAGGGGATAGTTAGGCTTAAATTAAGAATCAAGTTATACATTTCAAATTTACCGATTATTCGGTAATCGCGAGATGCGGTCTGGTGTGATGTAGGTTTCAGAAAAACTTGTTTTTATCATGCCAACGTTTCGATCTTTTATTGAGATCGTCTTCAGAGCCTGGGATTTACAAAGATTGTTTAAATTTAACAAAAAAAATGTAAGATGTGGATTGGATACAATGCAAAAAAATGTTTTTTCTATTCAATGAAAGTATTTCTACTTATTCAAAGTGTTTGTTTTCTGCGAAACTGTGCCATTTTTGCGTAACGTGTTGAGAGTGACAGTGAGATATTGCCGTTTTATGTATATATACATTAGATTTTGAAGGGGTGGGGAAGGAAGTCGGGATAGAGTGACATTTTTGTATAAGGAGTCGGCTTCTTTTGAGGTGAAAAAAAACCAAAGAAGGGTCAAAACGTTGGTAATGGTTCGGCCAGATTATCCTTATAGAAAGAAAGAAATAGGAAAAGGAAAATTGTTGAAAAATGTATATGTTATGTAAAAAGTTTGAGGTGTGGAATGTGATGAATGTTTTATATGTTATAATATGTGATTTTGTGATGTGATGATGATTTTGTATGTTATCGATATTAAATTTGATTAATGATATTGACGTACGTATTGTATCTGTTCTGTAATTGATGCTGTGTTTATCCCTATTGATGTAAACCTATGTTTCGAAAAAGTTACGTTTATGTTTGTTTTGTTCTGTGAAATATAACCTCTTTATATAACTTCAATGGGCTTTGCCATACTAGCCTAGGCTTATTACATGGTCATAATAATATAAGCAAATACGACCAGGCAGCTAATTACCCAATGCAAAACGTTTTAAATATAACGATGATAACGGTGCCAGAAAAAGGGACTAAATATAAACCGTGCATTCACAAAAATGAAAAGTTAAATATTATAGCTATTACTCAACTAAATAAAAAAAGCAATGCAAAGGAGTTACATACCTAGAAGTGGTTTTCGACTAGAGGTTAATATTTAATGCACACAACATGAAAACTCAGAATAGAACACTACAACCAATTGATGTATAAAAGACTATAGGGGTATTCATGATCATTGTGTTAACCCTGTAGAGTACGCTATGTCCTTTAACATCGAGAAAAATAATGACGTACACTTGCGAGAATCGGCTAGTTAACATTGTTCGATCTAACAGGCCAGAGTCAATGTTGAATGTTAGGTCGAAAATGTAGCATATTGCTATCCGTTAGGGCGAAGGTAATCAACATGGCGGCCATGAATTTAACAGCTGTTTTTGTTTACACGTATTTGTATTCTCAAAAACGCATTAATTAAATCAGGCCAATATATTTCGTTTGTTCATTTCTGACTGTCCTTATACTCTCATTCATAATAAATACAACCCATATTTTATAAAATGGTACGCTGTTAGATGTTAGGATACAGGTTAGTTATATCGGCCGGTCTTGAAGCGTGTCATTTGTTAGTACTTTTCGAGTTCATAGATAGCATTTGAATGAAAGAGTTGAGTAATTTTCCTTTTTTATTAACTTTTTAATACAAATTTACAATTTAATACAAAACAAACAACAACAATCCTTCAAGAACTATTATAACTTTATTTTTGGTTCCCCCAATCACCACACGCAGCGTTGCGGAAAAATAAACATTTAACATGCTAAGAAAAGAAGGGGTCGTTCACCATTTTACTGAACATTTATCCATTCCAGTTAACACGAGTTAACATCTCACAAACGTCGTGAATATCCCTTATGTGGTACAACCTGAGGGGCGAAATCGAAGATGACCCATGGCGTGCCTAATGATTGTCAGACTCATGATCCCATATGGAAAACAAGGGAAATATTGCACCAATGCTTGAAAGACCAAGGAGTACTAAACTAAGAGTTAGATTGATCATATTTTATGCTTAAAAAATGAAGGAACGGGATCAAAAATTGAGTCTATTATCGACCCATGTAGATTATGTCTACTGGAAAAAGAGACAACAGGGCATGTTCTATGACACGCCCTCAATAGATACGCTGTTACCTAGGAAAGTCATTTTTGTACAGTATTTCTCTACCTTATTTAAGAAAACGAAAATCTTCCAATTAAATTAGAATAGGTCGGACCCAATTGACAAAAGTCTAAGTGCAAAATGCGTATTAATTCGCCTCGGGTCCTGTTTACGAAATATATTTTATTATATGTCGGTTTATAACTTGAGACTTAAAATAGCGTTTCAGCATCCACTTTGAAAAGGAATCAGATGATTATAAATTAACAAATAGTATGTCTACATTCAAATTCCCTCATTCATTTTCCTACAAGTTTAATAAATAATTAATGGACAAATAGGTAAATAATGGTGAATTTTTATTTTATGTAACATTTTACCCATTTACAACAAAATTTGATTTGTTGAAATATAAAGTGTTGCCCTGCTCGCAAAATTTATTTAGACAATTCCTACAAAATTATATAAGCTGTTTTCTGCATACAAATAACAAGGCTAAATTTGAATTCTCTCTTAACAAATGAATCGATTTTCATAGCGCTGTTGAAACTAAACGTTGTATAAAGTACAAACATAACTCAAAACCGTAAACGATTCACCTCCACACAGCAATGAATAATAAATGGAAATAATGTAGACAAGGCCGATAACCCCGTTTTGCGTTATCGTTTACGTTGATGACATCATTACTGTCAATTATTTAATTATTGCACGGATATTGTAATGCATAAATTAATATCAAAACCTTCATTTTGGTTTTTTCGAACTAACTCAAAGCGAGGGGGAGTTATACTACTAATCCTTAATTCTATTTCTATTTATGTGAATAACAAAAATTGTTATTGGGATGTCCAGAAGATTGTCGGTTTTCAACCAACCGTGTTTAAGCTCCGAATAGTACTAGATCATTTCAGCTCCCAACGCAGGCAAACTTATAATCTAGCATAAAATGAACTAAATCCCATTATACAGTCGCACAAATAAATACATTCATAGATCGCACCCATTCTGATTAGTCGGTAGCGGGAAGTAATCACTCGATAATCCTTCAGTGATCTTCACACAATGTCAATACACTAATAACACGCTAAAACTAATTAACTTGTATAGTCGCACAAATAAATACATTCACATAATATATTACAATTAATTAAGGGTTTTAGTTAAGATAAAACAATCAGTGTCGCGAGCGGGATTCGAACTTCGAAGTTCGTACTTCGGCTTGATAAGCCGCTGCTCTACCATTTGTGCTATTATGACTTCCTTCCACTCGGACACTAACTTCCCATCTCAACCGCGCCTTTCGATTTTTCCCTCTTTTTGCTCTTTTACAAAGGGAAGTTGATGGTCTTACGAGTTTGATCCATATTTTTGGTTTGCTTTGATTATACATGGCCCGATTTTTTGAAAACTAATTTTGGAGCTTTCTGTACTGGTTTTATTTCTAAAATTTTCTAATAATGTATAAATTCATATTTTTTTCATATGTAACATTCAAACAATGTATACAAACCCCAGGCCCTGAAGATGATCTCAATAAAGATCGAAACGATGGCACGATAAAGAAAATGTTTTCTAAAACCTACGTCACACCAGGTATTTCGCACCTCACGATTTCCAAATAATCTTTTTTATACCATATAATTAATTGCATTTGATTTTTCCCCTCTGTAATCCGTTAAAGGCGTTGTGGGGGTCCCCATTTCCAAGAATTGGTATTTGCTTTTATTTGCCTTCTCTGTATATCTATAATTTTCAGTTTCCCAACCAATTTATTTGTTTTGGAAGAATTTATGAGCTTTTCCTTGTGTATATATTCCCAATGGAAGTAGGTTTATTAATATTTCTAAGGCAACTGATGTTAATGTTGTCGTTTCCCGTGATACACATAGATTTGTCAATAGTTCCAAGCTAAATAAATTTTGAGCAGTTTGTTCATGTTGGACTTTCGTCAACAGAATTAATGTCTCATACACTTCCCAAACGAGTGACTGACTATTCTTTCGGTTAATAAACTGTTACACTCCAGTTGTTGTGTTGCATACAGCATTCAATTGCAAACTATTTAAATCAGTAACGCAAGCGATAAACCGGGCGAGGAATAAAACCTTAATGCCCAGCCCCTTTCACTTAGGTCGCATTTAGGAGGTGGGTTCGTTTTATCGTTTTGTGAAATTTTAATCGAAAACTCGGTTAAAGTATGTTAAAATTCTTTTCCGTATAGAAAAAATGTATACTTGAAAATCTTTCTGTGCCAAACAGGAGATGTGATTTTAGCGGTTGTACAGCTTTAAATTTCCAATTTATCAACATTAATTGAAAAGTTCTGAAATAATTTTTTCGTGGGATTCGTTTATTCGTCCTTTTGTAAAAATAAAATTGTAGTACATTTAATTTAGCCCATTTACGTTTTCCCGGTCAATTTACCAAGTTAGTTATTTCAAACAATTAATTATTCTTTCTATGTAAGGTCTTGGTTGAGATAAAAAGTAAACGTGACGAGCGGGATTCGAACCAACGATCTTCAGCTTGATACACCGCTCCTCTACCACTTGAACAATCGTGACTTCGATCCACTCGGACACCAACTCCCCATCTCAAACTACCGTTCGAATGTCCCTCTTTTTACCACTTTCAAATGTAGTGTAATCAGATTGGCTGTTCAGCGACTTATGAAATGGCCACGGGGCGCTGTTTAGTGAAGTGATACTTCTTTTACTTTTTAATTATCCACAGACGCTTAGTGTGTCATCATCAATCAATCATTAGTGAAACCATTATTTAAACGCTGTAATTAGTGCAGGAGTAAATCAATTTAAACGATGATAACTTGGGGCGTCGGTGACTGCAACGGTTTTGGTTGACAGGGCGCTCATCACTCTAAGGTAAAGGTCCAGGGTTCGAATCCAGCAGCCCTTCATTCGAACCTGACATGCTTAAAAATGGGCTTTTTTGCAACAACTCTGGTACCCTGGGGTACCTTTGCTGTTGCGAACCCTCGTTAAAAATATATATAAATAATAATATGCTTGCTTCTTAGAATAGCGCAGAAATTACGACAAATAACTTTTCTCTCTAAATGTTGAAACTTTTTCATATATATATATATATATATATATATATATAAATATCATGAATTAAACCTTTTTTTTTCTACGAACAAAAATTGCATATCGATCACTATATGCTGTGGAATGCACCATTAGGGACTGGAGCCCATTGGGTTGAGCGTTCAACCTTTATCATTGACCTTTCCAATTCTATTGTTCAGTGTTTCAATAGAACGGTCAACTCAATTAATCCCTCTTGACTGCGCCCCCGCCTCTTCTTACGTTATTATCAAATTAGGTTGATTAGAGGAAAATGATTGAGCTAGAGTTAATCCGACCACGAAAAGTCCAACGGAAAAGATTAGCAAGAAAGATTAAGTTTGCATCAACTGCGTTTAGCCTTCGTTCAGCACTCAATCGAGTTCAATACATGAATTGGCGTTTTTCAATATTTATTTGATAATACAACCTGCATGTTATTAAATGTTCTCCCGGTTCAACTTTTGATGTATTGGTTCACTAGTTTCAATAAAATTGATCAACTTTTGACTTAAAAACCATTCTCTTTCATATACATAGTTTTGATTGTCCTGTTTTGTATTTCTAATACGGAAAAGTATGCAACCAAGGCCTTATGAACTTTATATATTAGCAAAGGAACGTGATGATATTATGTATGCAGGTGAGATTCTGTTTTTTGGAGGGGGAGGGGTGAGTGAAACAAGGGCCAGGGGTGTCAGTTTGAATCGAACCCACGACCGCTGGGTCCATCAGACGAGGGTTATGCTTGTTTTGCGATAGACCTTTTATCTCGCATTTCCATATTATACTCACCAAGTCGTGCCATCACTAGAACAAGATCGTAAACTCATAAATCCCTTAATAAAGACCTTAATTTTGCAATAATAGATTCCGACATTTCTATTCCTTCGACAATAAAACTAAAGCATTTTCCTTTTAATCGGTATTTCTTTTATATAAATTATTTGGAGAGGTCTGGTGTGACGTAGGTTTTAGAAAAACATTTTCTTTATCGTGCCAACGTTTCGATCTTTATTGAGGTCATCTTCAGGGCCTGGGATTTATAAAAATTGTTTAAATTTTATAAATAGATGCAGGATGTGGAAAAAATATCAATTTATACAATACTAGAAATTTTAGATAAAAAAATGAATTTATTCAATGCTAGACAATTTTAGATAAAGAAAAAAATGAATTTTTACAATGCTAAAAAATTTTAGATGAAGAAAAAATGAATTTATACAATGCTGAAAAAGTTTACATAAAAAAATGAATTTATACAATGCTAGAAAATTTTAGATGAAGAAAAAATGAATTTATACAATGCAGGAAAATTTTAGATTCAATCAAAGTCAATCATCAAGAAATTGGGCCGACAATAGGAAATATGGGGAATGGTTCGGCCTGATTATCTTTTCATATAAAATTTCATTCCCCATTTTTTCTGATTGTCAGCTCAGTCGGCTACTTTCTCTATTACTTACTAATTATTTTACAAATTTTTTACATGTTTAACTAAATCCGAACTACCGCATTCTTAAAAACCGTTTTAAACTTGACGAGTGGCACGAACAGAGATGACCAATTGAGTTCAAATTGATGGTTCAATTAGTATAATTGAACATGTTGCCACCGTGTACGTTTAGAACCTATAAAACAATCTAGAGCATAGTGTAATTGGGTGCAATTGTTAGAAATGTCTATGAACTTCATTTTGTCGCAATTGAACACTAAAATAATATAAATTAATATTTTATTTGCATACGAAAAGAGTCTAGAAAGAAGCACATATCCTTTCGATTTTTCCTATAGAGAAACGCTACAATTGTTCCATATACAAAATTTAAACTGTAGAAATCGCAACAATTCAATGATAATTTTACATTTTTGTCCAAAGCTCGAGTACCGTCAATTGAATTTATTTGAATTGTACCAAAATTTTAATTATTCAAACGAAATAAAAGAGAAAAATTGAAATGAAAAGGACACTAACATAGCCGGAACGAGAAAGTTTAACTGGTTACGTGCTCGACTGGAACATTCACCACCTTTCTATCATCCCCTTGAGATCGAATCCAGTGAATGCAAAGTTTCAATTAAATTGCATCAATATAGCCTCTAGAGACCTGTTAGAAAACTGCCAACCCTGTTAGTCCTCACGAGGAGGAATGAGAAAAACGTTTTTTTTTTTTTTTTTTTTTTTTTTTTTTTTTTTTTTTTTTTTTTT
>CM077100.1:5321959-5338728 GCA_039619505.1 Cimex hemipterus
AAATGTATACCAGCCCTACCGCGGATCCGAAATTAATTCAAGCATTTTGTAAAATTGTTCGGTCGTCGTACATTTTGGTCCTCCGGGCCGGATTCAACATTTAGTCATTAAGTAAATATCTATTTAGTTAATTCTCTTTGTAAATTGTTCATTAATCTTTGTCTGTCTTTTGAACTCTTTATTTGTTCCATTCCCTGTTAATTGTTGTTACACATAACCTAAACTTATTTTAAATTGTCTATTTCTAGTACTATTTAAAAAATGTAATCTAAATGCATAAAAAATATAGACATCATGTTAGCACTAGGAGAAGAAGAACTTCAAAATCTAAGTCAAGACCTGAAGGAAATTAGGCATCTCGGAGAAATTTTGACTACCTTACACGATGACCAAGCACAGCTCAACATTTTTAAAGTTCAGATTGCCCGAATCGACGGCATGTGGGATAAATTTTGCACAATATTCCGCAATACAAAGGAATACGCCAAATTGTCTAATGTAGATACCCCCTCATTGGATACAGTAAGGCAAACGACCAAGGCCTACTGGTTCGAAGCTTTGTCCTTTCAAGAGACATTATTTCCGAAAGTCCCACCAAATACCATTTCTACATACAAGGACGGATCACTTCATGCCAGTTCCGTATTACAAAATGATGAATCGGATCCATCAATAAAATTGCCAGCAATCCACCAATTGCCCATTTTCGACGGAGATTTGGCAACTTGGCCGACTTTCAGAGATATCTATGCGTCAATGATTCATAAGAATAATCGTCTCAGTGTCATACAAAAATTTTATTACTTACGGTCGTCACTACAAGGTCCAGCAATTCAAGCAATATCTGCCATTCCGATCAGTTCAGAAACCTACCAACAAGCCTGTACTTGTCTTCAGAAACGATTTGATAACAAACGTGTCCAAGCAACACAATACTTGGATAGGATATTTTCATTTAAACCTTTACATAAGGCATCACTGACTTCCTTTCAGCAGCTCACAGAAGTTGTGTTCGAGAATGTAAACTCTCTGACAAATTTAATTTAAAGACCTAATAAATGTTGAATCCGGAATTTCGTTCTTATTCAATAATTAAATGTATACCAGCCCTATCGCGGATCCGGAATTAATTCAAGCCTTTTGCAAAATTGTTCGGTCAACGTACACAGCCAAATCTCAGTATCGTTTTAAATGAAACAACAGAAATATTTAATTTTCTAAATTTGACTACTCCGTTGCTCCAAATGGACGGAACATGTCTCAAGTTTATGAGGAAGTTCTTTTCTAATGTAACAATTATTGTCTTTATGTGGGAAAGTTTCCTTTGGGGGATATACCTTTTGAAATCTAAATCTCTTACAGACCTTCAACATGAAGACTGATTAATGTAGTACTGAAGGACATACCCATCACATTTTCTATAACTTGTCTATCATCATTACACTGGAAGGATAAGATACCCAAGTAGTATTCCTGCAGTAGAGGAGGGCTTAACTTACATGTTGGGTCCGCGGTGGAAGAACGACGATTAACTACTCGGCGGTCGCTGTCTTCTTCATTTTAAATCCTTTCTTACTATTTATATACCATTCGAGCAAGTACTCATGCTATACAACTAATCCAATCGAGGTTCAAAATGGTAGGTATTCAATATTCCGCCAGAAGCCGTCTAATCACGCTAATAAATTCATTCAATTTCAAAATACAAAACCATAGTGTAAAGCGGGGTCACGGTATGCGACGCTACCCGATGGTACCCGACGTAAAATCCAATTTTAACAGAAGATTGTATTACCCTGGTGCACATCTGTTCGATGCCAAGCAACGCTTCCCTACTTTACACTATGTGATCCACACCGTCCAGATTTTCGTCGGATAGCATCGAGTACAGTGGAAAACAATAGAACCCGACACTTATATTTTTATTTAAACTAGATGTATTATTGTCGTTATATTAATTAGAACATACTTATTTTAATATAAGCCAAATTAACCGAGATCAAAGATTCATTACTTTTTACTTTAAAAAATTAATTTTAATGGTTTGGTAACAACGAAACACCGGAATACAACTTTATTTTTATTTATTTATTTTTTACTTTTTTACTTTGCCCTACCGATATTCAGTCAATGTCATTTTGTTGGTGATTATACCAACCGACCCGGACCGTACATGGCCACAGGGGCCTCTGGAAAAATCCAAATCTACCTTCTTCCCGGGTACCGTTTGTCCTTTGCATGTGGAGCAAACCCGAGCCAGCCAACCCAGCACCCCCAGAACTACCCAGGCTCCTCACCTCTTAATCAATCAATTTATAAATAAACAATTAATAAATAATCTATAAAAATGTACCAATATTAACAAAAAACAATATAAATATCCAATAAATCAGTATTTACAGCGGTAATAAATAATCAATTAGTAAACTAAAAATTACTAATATAAATATATAAATGCTAATGAGCTAATGCTAATAATAAATGCAACTTCATAAATAACAAGGGTAATTATTAATAAATTAATAATTGGACAAATTTTGCGTTGATTAATTGATTAATTAATTGGTAATTAAGCCTTCAGTTTATTTTTATTTAAAAATGTTTTAAATACTATTTCATTTTCAGAGCCTATAAGGTTATTAAAATTGAAGGGCTTCTCTGTCTCTTTGTAACTAAACATTTGTTCGAACATGGCACTTCTTGCTTCTTCATACTCCGGACAATCAAAAAAATATGCTGCGTTGTCTCAGGTTCATGGCATGTTTCACAATTTGGTCTTATACAAATCCTGTTCAGATAAGCCCCCACATATGCAGTGGATTCGACCTAATTCTGACAATCGAAGAAAAAAACGCCTTTCTTCCTCTCATTGCAATAGGACGGGCTTCAGGAATGATAGCCTTTAAAAAAGATCCTGCTTTATCCCTATCGTACCACCTTTTCCATTCCTTTGACAGATTTTTAGTTGGTATCAGTTTTAGGAATTTTGACTTTCTGTACTTCTGGACCCGACGTAGCTTCCTTTGCCAACTTATCGACAAATTTGTTATTCTCCACTCCACAGTGACCACGACACCAACCCAATATTACGTTCTTGTTTTTTAAATTTAGGTCACATGTTTCGCCAACTATTTCGGTCACCAGGTAGTCACATTTAGTGTTAAGTGAAAAATTATGGTTTTGAGAAACTGAGCTTTTGCTGTCTGTCAATATAAAAAACTCAGTTCCTTCTATTGTGGCAGTATAATCCAAGAGCACACATTTCTGCGGAAAATGTAGACATCATTGAAGGAAGCGTTATTTTACTACAGAATTGCTTAGTAGCGTGGTAAATGGAAGACCCGACTTTACCACTTATTATCGAACCATCCATACAAATCAAGTGGTTATTGGGCAGTCGTTGATTCACTTCCTCTAAAAATAGTCAATTTGCAATATGCGGGGGAAATTCTGCGTAATCTTGTCAATAAATTACTTAGTACTTGGTGTACTAATAACATTTTGATGGGGCGTCGGTGGCCACAAGGTTTAATCTTTGACACGGCGCTCATCACTGTAAGGTACAAGTCCAGGGTTCGAATCCAGCGGCCCTGCATTCGAACCCAACATACTTACAAATGGGATTTTTTTTCAAAAACACCGGCATCCTGAGTGTTTATATAACCGCTGCTATTGTTAACCCTCGAAAAAAAAAGAAAAAAAATTTGATATACAAGTTGGTATACCGGTTGGAGCTGATGTTTATACATTGAAAAAATATCCAGAATAGCAGACAAAAAGGCACGTATTATTGGAGGGGGTTTCTTTTTCCTCCAATGCTCTAGGTCTGAACCAATTCCGTTAATGCCGAATTTTTTGGTAAAAGAGCACTCTCAGAAAGTTGCAAATTTATGGGCTAATTTTTGAATTCTAATTGCTGGATGAGGCTCCCCCGCTTCCGCGGAAAGAACTACCTTAGGTCTGCTTGGCAGCTCCCCCAAATCCGCCTAATACATTTGTTACCAAAGTTGTGAATTTTTTTAAGTCTGTGCCTGACGCCTGTCCATAAAAAATCAAATAATAAAGTTGATATAACAATTTATTACACGGTTTTGCTCATATAAGTACACAATTTTTGTCGAGTAGCGTCAGAATGGACATTCATATTTTTATTCAAACTGCTTGTATTATTGTCGTTATATGAATTACAACATACTTATTTTAATATATACCAAATTAACCGAGATCAAAAATTCATGAGATTTTATTTTAAAAAATTAACGGTTTGGCAGAAAAATTATCAAAATAAGTTTACTAAAAACAATTAATTGAGGTTTTTAGTTGAGATAAAAAAAAGTCAATGGCACGAGCGAGATTCGAACCCACGATCTTTTTATTTTATTTTAAATTAATTTTAATGGTTTGGTAGAAAATTGATCAAAACACCGGAATACCATTTTTTCATATAATGGATTTAATTATCGATTTAGTACACGGTTTTGATTACAATAATTACACCATTTTTGTCGAATAGCGTCAGAACAGGACACTCATATTCTTTTTAGTATATCTCAAACTAAGAATATCTATTTTTATCGTTATATTAATGTTATTGTAAGATAAACCAAATTAAACGAGATCAAAAATTCATGTGCTTTTATACAAATTATTTAATTGTGATGGTTAGGCGGAAAATCTATCAAAACACCGGAATAACTTTATTCAAAACAATTAAATTTAACTAACAATTTATTACGTGGTTTTTCTCGAAATAATGCATTAAGAATAAAAAAGGCGTTGCGAACCGCTCACGTCGCATACAAGAATCGGACTTCCTAAAAACAAACTGCCCGTTATTTTCGGCTCAACTTTATCTGGGAAAATGTTTTTATAACTGAATCGGAGATGAAATTATTTTATTATTATTTATTTTTTTACGAGGGTTCCTAACAACAGAGGTCATAGGACTGTCGGTTTTTTGAATATATGTTAGATTTGAACCTGGGACCTTTGCCTTACAGTGATGATCGCCGTGTTAACGTTTAAACCGTTGCAGCCACCGACACCCCCACCTAGTTACTATGTTAAATATTTATTGTTTAATAACTATTGTAGCCTAGCCGTGCTAATATTTAAGATATTACATGAACATAATATAAAGATACACCGTTTAATTAAACGCGCACAGCGATAGTGTAACATTTCATAAACGTTTTACGTAAGATTTTGGTTGAAATAAAAAATTTACTGTCACGAGTGGGATTCGAACCGACGACCTTCGGCTCAATACTTCACTGATCTAACCATTTGAGCATTCGTGTGTTCGAATCCCGCTCGTGACACTAACTTTTTCATTTCAACGAAAATCTTACATAAAATGATTAATTAATTGAAAGAAGGAATTTGGTCAATAGACCACTAAATATAATGGACTGGGTAAAGTATTGAATTTACTATCGCATAAAATAATCCGTTCAATTTTTCAATCTATTTGCGTATTGAATCATGAGTTGAAATAGCACAAATCTGGATCACGACCTTAAAAAAAATCATGGGCTGAAACATATTGATTTGAACTGGACGGTAGTGGCTATTGTTTAAGGATCAAATTGTTAAAGATTAACAGTGTACATCTGTGCGGTATATTTGCCCTACGCGAATGAAATTAAACATTTTATAAAATGAAATCTCGTCTTTAAAAAATACGGACAGGGAAAGTGTGGAAATTCTATATTTAGACATTTCAGCAAATTATATGCACCATTTAATGAGTTCAACAAAAGCAAGGGCTAACAAGTGCTCACAAGCTCGCACTCTCTCTCTCTCTCTCTCTCTCTCTCTCTCTCTCTCATCTCAGTAAGTAAAGAGGGTATTTTTAGACCGGGGGGAAAGCGGGTTTGTACGGTTTCAACTCTTTTACGGTGAGAAGAGCGAACCCTAAACTTTACCAAGGGAGGAAGGAAAGCCGCCTTAAGGACGGAATCGTATAATTTTCAGAATCAACCGTAGCCAACCCTAAACTTGCATAGATATACTTCGTACTTTGCTGGCACTTACTATAGATTTTTTCCGACCGAGGGATGAACCTACAGTTAAAACTTACCCGATAACCAGAAATTTACTCTAATTAGTTTCGAGATTCAAACAACTTTTACATTTACAACTTTTTAACGTAAGCTTCTCTTCGAATACTGTTTTTCGGTGTTTTCATTCACAACGTTAAAATTTATGCTACGAACTAAAGCAGAAAACTCAGATACTGAATAATAAAAAGACAAAAAAGAAGAAAAGATTAGTTCAAAAGTAAGAAACACATTTCATTGACTATTGTAAAATAATAAACACCAAACAAGCTTAAATCAAAAATTAATTGAAGAAAATGGATACTCCATTGAATAACTACGTTTACAGCTATAATAAAAAAGTAATTTTTTATTAAATTAATTTAATCATTAACTGAAGATACAATGGACAAAGCCATGGCTTCATTTTATTCGGAATTTTACTGGTACTATAAAAGAACTGTAACTTTTTCGTTCCCTTCTTAACACATTTCCCCGAGGAAAAAAATTATTTCACTGTCGTGTTATGGTTTCACAGTAAAACTGTACATAAATATGTGTGCGGGTGTGAGTGTGTGAATTTTTAATATAATATTTTTTTTTTGATGCTGCTTGTTAGATTGCTGTACCTGAAAATTGCCCCGCCCATTTTTTTGTATGTTTAATAAAGGGGAGGTTTGAAGGAAGGATAATCCAATTGTTCAAGCCATATACCCTGGATAATCCCTAGGAGACTGTTGCTGCCCCGGCGAAGAACATAATTTACTCCCGTGCGGTCGACAGTTCAGAAAGAAAAATCCAGCTTTTATGGAACTAGTATTAGAAACTCGGAACGATGCCGTCTGGCGACAACTAACTGTAAATAAGAACGGGGACGGTTATCGCTTGAATTGTCTCTAATATTGTAGTACAACGTTGTTTTGCAAAATAAAATACAGTAGGGAAATCTGTAAGCTAAAAGGTTCACTATGGCCGTTTATGCGGGATTTTAAGGAGGGATGATAACATGTAATTAAGGGTTTTCATGAATAGACAATCGTCGATGAAAGGTGGTAGAAAGGGCTTTTGGACAAGTTTATCATGCAAAGTGGGAGAAAGGATTACGCAAACAATATACGAGACCGTCTTTGTGTAAAACACCGAATGAGGGCGGGAGAGGCAGCTCTACTAAACTGTGAAGAGAAGAGCCGAGGTATATAGTCTAATGGAGGTCCCAGTGGAGCATTTCACCACTTAGGAGCTAACCCCATTAAGCTATAGAAACAGAAGGGCTCCCACAACTAACGTAAAAGGCCTGTGGCTCGCCTTCCATATTTTTTGAGCCCATGCCAAAAGTTTTTGTACGCCCTTCATACCGCCACACTAGGCTGAATAATATCGACTTTCAATTCATGCGATATTGCTCGAGCACATCAATCTCTCAGCCCTTATTAACGAATGAAAGCTGACGTTACTTGATAATAGAGTTTTTGACACTCATAACTAACTAAAATTTACATTTATAATGATTATGTTCGGAGTGTTCTTTCCCCCAAATATTACGGTGATTTAAGAAGTCATTTATATTAAGAAAAAAAGTTTCAAAATTCCGTTGTTAGATCTTTGTTAACTTGATACTTACAGTAAGTTGTTTTGCAACGATATTACTACTAATTATTGTAAATTCAATAATAAATTTTACGACATGAAAGGCCCCCATTATCCCGAATTTGTGCCGAAATATTCATAGATAATTTCAAAAGAAAAATCATTTCAAACCAAACAACAAATTAATTAAATCTGTTCTGATTTTTGAACGCAAGTAGACATGCATATGGTCGGGAACATTAGAGGATCTCAACGAATTCTTCCATCTAATTAATTCTCTACAACATAATATATATTTTACATTGGAATATTATTTAGGTTGTTTGAACGTTTTAGACCTCAAATTGTCCATAATAAACAACCTAATAGAAATAGACCAACAACTACAGACACAATGATACCAGCGGATTCTTCCCACCCATGGACCCCGAAAGGCTGCTGGTTGCATTTGGCTCGTAGACCGTACGTTAAAACTTCCATCAACACCTAAAACACATAAAAAAGAATTAGAAACTATTAAAACATTAGGAAAAAAAACAGTAGGTATCTAAAAATATTTATTGATAGGTTGCTAATTAAAACAGGAAAAAAATTAACTTTTAAAGAATCAACATTAGGACTCAGCCACGCCTCCATAAATGAATCATTCCGTTCTTCGCCATACGTTGGTGAATTATCGGAAAAAGTTGGTCAAATTTTTAAACGAGTAAGTTTTAAAAGTACGGGTCCATTAAGAAACATCCTCTCAAAACCTTAAGACAAGGTAGACAATGTGGCAAAAAGCGAGGCTCACCAAATTAATACCAACTTAATTGTAATGATTGTAATTTTGAATATATAGGACAAAGCGGTAGTGAAATAAAAACGAGAGCAAATGAGAAACACTTGTCTAAATCGAACCAATTTTCGGAATTTAAGTACAATCTAAAAGAAACAAAACATAATTTCGATACAAATTTAAATACAACAGTGTTATATAGTTTCAACAAAATGGGAGAACTAGATTGGTTAGAGAAATTTGAAACTAAAAAATGTAAAATTGAACATAGAGATAAACACATTAATAACATACAAGATTTTGACCTACCTCCCATTTTAAATATGTACATGAATAATATTAAACGTGCGAATAATTATTTTAATTGTTATTATTTTTATAATAATTTAATAATATTATGGTGTTATTCTAATCTTTTATCATTAATCACAAATTTATATTTAATTCTTTACAGTATTATTATTATAATATTTCCCGCTTTTCGCACGTTCAAATTGAGCGCCATTATAAAAACCAGCTTCTCATTGGAACGTCGCGTGAGTATGGGCGGGTTCTCTTTTGCAATTCATGTCGAGAGCCGTGGTTGTAGAAATCTTGCAACCTGATGATGAGCTGAAAGCTCGAAATCAAGTTCGTTGCAAAACAATGTACTGTGAGTAGGAACTTTTTTTTCTTTTTTTTTAAATAGGACTGAACTCCGCACTCACTCCGTCATTCTTTCATTTCTATTTAATTGTTAGATTCCCAATTGTTCACAATTATTACACATTCGTTTTAGCTGAATTTTGAACATTTATAAAAGTAAATAATGATTTATCATTGCGATCATAATAATGATTATTTAGAGATCGGGAGACGCGGTCTAGTGTGATGGTTTTAGAAAAACATTTTCTTTGTAGTGCCAACGTTTCGATCTTTGTTGAGATCATCTCCAGGGCCTAGGATTTATAAACGTTGTTTAAATTATACAAATACGTGTAGGATGTATAATTTAATGTATGGATTGAATGTATTGTAAAATTTAAACTATGCTTATAAATCTAGGCCCTGAAGATGATGTCAATAAAGATCGAAGCGTTAGCACGACAAAGTAAATGTTTTTCTAAAACCATCACACTAGACCGCGTCTCCCGATCTCCAAGTAATCATTAACTAACGCCCACTAAACACCACACGATCATAATAATGATTATGGAATAATAATAATAATAATAATAATAATACAAAATAATTCGCGTTCATCAAAATGCGGAAGGCCGATTTTTTGTTTTGGCTCGGGATCCGAATCTGACGGTGAGCTACAGGCCGATATTTTTGACAAGCTGCCAGAAAAAGCTCCAGAAATCCATGGTGAGCGGTTTTCAGTACCTTGAGACGAAGGGGACTTTTCCGTCGCATCGTTCCGCAATTAATCAAGTCTGCGTCGTTCCCCACTTTTTTCACATTTCTAAACATCTACAACTAACTATTCAGTACTCAGAAAATGTCAGCAGTACGAATAAACTGCGTTCCCGTCACACGTTTTATTTTAATTTATTTTATTTTTTCCATTGAGTGAAAAACAGATTACTAGCTCCAAATCAAAGATTGAGTCCTCTAATCTAGCACACAACACAGATACAGAGAAGTAATAAATTTTGTTCATCTAAGTACATTTATCAGAGCTTTAGAGAGATCAGCATTCATCTGTTTTACGCTGTTGAGTCCTAGAACTAACACTTGGTAGACACTGGAGCCGGCATCGAAAACCGATAATCTATGGAGATGGAGAGTGAATGCTAAAATGAGAATGATAAGAACAATATTAGACAAACAGACAGGTAAGTAGAGATATGGAAGAAGAATGTGGGGAGAGAAAGAGAATGAGAGAGTAAAAGATATGTTTTAGAGGAGAGTAAGAGGGAGTGAAGGGTGGAATTAAGAATATTATTATAATTTTTTTATATTAATTCATCTTTATGTAAGGTATTGATTGAGATAAAAATCAGTGTCACGAGCGGGATTCGAACCCATGATCCTCGGCTAAATACGAAGCTGCGATCTTTCGAATTTCCCTCCTTTTTGCCATTTTACAAATTTCGTGTAATCTTCAATTCTCGGCGACAAATGAAATTTTGAAATGATTTCATTTCAATGTATTTAATAAGTAAAACGAACTATAACTTCACTAACAGCTCCCCGTCGACAATTCAAATGTCACCGAGTATGGAACCCTGGTTACACGACATTTGAAAATGGCAAAAATCAAGGAAAATTCAAAACGTAGGTTAAGATAGTTGATGTCCGAGCGGATCGAAGTCGCGATAGCTCAAGTGGTAGAACAGCGGCGTATTTAGTCGAAAGTCGTGGGTTCGAATCCCGTGTTCGAATCGTGACACTGACTTTTTATCTCAACTAATACCTTACATAAAGATTAATTAATTGAAAAAGGTTATTTGCTTAATGGGATCACGAACTCTAATGGATTAATTAAAATGTTGTAATACATTGGGTTATAACAATATTTTCAAAAAAGGAAGCTTATCTCGAAGGACAAGCTAATCCCCTGCGGCAGAAGAGTGTGAGTTGGGATATCAAAGGACGAGGAAGGACTGTCTCTCATTTTTTTAATCGAACAGCCTGCTGTATTTTCAATTTTAAGGGCAAGGAGTTGATATCGTGTTTTTGCTTGTCACATATTTTTATTTATCCACAAAGTATCTGAATATATTATTTTTCAAGACCTTAGTTTTTTTTGTGGCACATAAATTACTTTTCAATTTTTTTTTTTTTTTTGGCATTACGTATATTTTTTCTTATTTTTCATTTTTACACAATTCAGGAAATTTATATGGAGTGAAAGGGATTCACCAAAGATCGTTATAGGGTCATCATTTTTTTATACAACTTCTGGGTAGGTAAATAGCACCCCTGCAGTTTTATAGATCAATTTCTTATTATCACCGACTGTCAAACATGTTCCATTGGAATGATGTCAAGCTTTTGAGAAGGACAATCAATCGATTTTGGCGGAACCGTTCTGAAACTTGGCAAAGGGCCTACCAACAAGTTTTGCATAGAAGGGTGGAAAACTTGGACCAGCTTATAAGTGTGCTTTTTGTCCTGCCGTCACAAATAAAATTTCGGTGTGTCAGGCTGAACTATACAGAAATTGTGATAACACTTCAAAGTTTTCCAGTATGGCGAGATATTCAGGAAGTTTTCACGAGTGAAGCACCTCGATTACAGTCTTTATTATATTATTATAAATTTATTAATTAAACAGCTTTGAAAAAATCAAATATAATTTTCTAAGTATCTTGCAGTAAAGAATATCAATGTTTCAATGTTGGAAAGCACTACAGATTTAATCATTTAATCTTTCAAACTGAGACCGTATGTGTAATCAGAAAGCTAGATCCTATCACGTTTATATGACAATTTGAGATAAATAAAATAAAAATAAAATTTTAGGTGAGAAGTATGACAAAAGCTGTTTAGCAAAAAAAGTTATTAATTGTAATGTGTGGAGGTTAGTGACCGTTAATCGATAATTATTCCTATATCGTAAGATGCGGTCTGGTGTGATGTAGGTTTCAGTAAAACATTTTATTTATCGTGCCAACGTTTCGATCTTTTGTTGAGATCATCTTCAGGGCCTGGGATTTACAAACATTGTTTACATTTAAAAAACACATATAGGATGTGGAAAAGTGAATTTGTACAATGCAAAATACATTTTTTATATATTCAATGATTTGATTGTTGAAAATGTTTTTCTGATACGCCAGACCGCATCTTACGATATAGGAATAATTAATTGTAATCCCGATATGTTACTCTGAAAGAAAGTAGTGTATTATTGTATGTGGATTACAATAAACATTACGCTTTTTGGGTTTCTATGTGCGTTAAATAAAATCGTTTGTATCAATTTAAATAAAAAAGTGCCCAGCTGTGTCACGAAGTTTATGAAGTATGTGGGGAGTGGGCGAACATCCACTTGACAACAACAGAACCTGAAAATTCACCCCGTGGTTGCAGATTTATGCAGCAGCGGCTTTTCTCCCATATTTTCCATCATTGAAAGAAAGAAGTCTGTAATTTGAAACCTCTTTTATTTATTTTTTTACGTAGATATTCAGAACCTTTCGTCAGAAATGTTCGTGAACTTTATCATCTCCCGGTGTTACCAGTTTATGAACCCAAGCATTTCAGGTTATATACTGTCATCAATATCATAAATTTTGATACTTTTGTGCTTTATAAAAATACCATAATCACAGTGTAGAAACCATTAGACAAGTCGTTAAGTTGGCGTGAGAGGCCGAGGAGTAGGACTAACTAAACATTACAGTAAAAGCAATTCATACTTAACGATTATGGAACATCGTGGAATAGCAACATGGAAAAACATTTAGGTGACAGTACATCTAATGTGGAATGCTTTAAACCACATGGTTTTATTTCAATCTGTTCAAAAGTTATATTCCTTTTAGTGTTTTTTACGTTCAAGACTACAAAATATTAACAAACAACTGAACGTGACTTTTTTTATTACCGTTGTAGACTATCAAAATAGTTAATAAAATTGAAAAATATGAATCGTCGATCAAAAGACAAAAATTAAAAATGGCTATCTTTGGGAAAAACCTTAATAGAGTAAAAACTCCACCAGTTTTACAGGTCAATTTTTTTTTAAATGTTGGGATTGTTAATTGAAACAATTTATCTCAACCTAGTTCAAAGTGCGTGACGTAGAGTGTGATAAGATAAATACAGACACAAGGAATCAATTACAGCAGTAACGAGCTCCGTTTAATTTTAACTGAAAAAGTGGCTGCTTAAATCTAAGGGAAGAAAGGGGCTACACACGAATGTTTTCTTCACGCTCGAATTCCCATTCCTATTTCATTCCTTGCCCTAGGACCCGTGGACGTTTAATCCTGAAAGCTTGCCTTAAGCGACCTCTTTTAAACGAAATAAATGCAACTTGGTATCTACACGAGGCCAGTTAGGATAAATTAATAATAAATTCCAAACTGTGTTAAAATCTTACAAATATATAATATAAATTGTTGGCAATTTGGTGATTAAAACGGCTTTTTTTCTTTGTCTACAACTCAGTTTTAAATAATCCAGCAAGTAAAAATATTAAGGCAACAAGCAGACTCTGTACGTAAGCCGTTAATTCACTAATATTATGAGATAGCTTGGCAAACATCCCCTTATGCAAAAATTGCGTAGCTTTGTTCCGTCAAATCGACCGTTTTTAAATTATATACTCGGTGGCCACAAATCATGGGTCGTCAAATTGGAAAAGTTCCATCATTGGGCTGGGGTTGGTGTAATTTGACGGAGAATTCCATCGCCGACAAGATTTCATTCGGACCATTTTTTAGTAGGGGGTGCATCTTTTGAATTTATGGATAAAGATGTACAAAACAGTTATCTTTTCCGCCCCTCCCCTTGCTAAACTTTGAAAAATCACGGAAATCATAATTCTCAGTCAGGCTTCAGTTTTTATGTCAGTTTTAGTCCCATTCGATGTTGAAATAAATGCACTATGAACGTTATTTGAAGTCGATTTATGGTAGAAAACGTGATTTTTCTTAGTTTTTCCACCCTAGCTCTGTACTAAAGGACCCAGGTTTATACGACCTTTTTTACTCAACGTTCAATTTCCTACAACATGAATTTTTAATAAAAAAGGAAAATTAATCAACTCTTTCATTCAAAATACTATGTATGCACTCGAAAAGTACTAATAAATGACACATTTCAATTGGTGCCGAGATATTTAACGTGTATCCTAACATCTAACAGCATACAACTTTATAGGATAGGAGATGTATGTATTGTATATGTATATAATAAGCCTATAGGGACAGGTCAGAAAATAACAAAAGAAATGTATTGATCTGATTTAATCAATGTGTATTTAAGAATAATAATACGTGTATACAAAAAACAGCTGTTAAATTCATAGCTGCCATGTTGGTTACCTACGCCGTAACGATTAATAATGTGACTACAGTTCGAACCAAACAGCTCACTCCACTAATTTCGTCGATTGACCAACTAATATATTACAATTAATTAAGGTTTTTAGTTGAGATAAAAAAGTCATCAAAAATGGCAAAAAGGAAGGAAAATTCAAAAGGTGGGGTTGAGATGGGAAGATGGTGTCCGAGTGGATCGAGGTTACGATAGCTCAAGTGGTAGGGCACTAGCCGAAGATCGTGGGTTCGAATCCAGTTCGTGCCGTTGACTTTATCTCAACTAAAAAACCTTAATTAGTTCTAACATTGGCCCTGGCCTGTTGGAACGATCAATGTTAACTAGCCGATTGTTACAAGTCTACGTTATCATTTTTCTCGATCTAACAGGACCTAACAGAATTAAACAAAGGTTTAAACAAAGGTAGTGAAAACCCCTATGGTTTACAGTCTGATTCTCAACGGTATTTCAGGCATGTCATATTTTTGTTACTTCGCCCTTCATTCATTATTACTTTATGGATGAAATCCCTTACATCTCATAAAAATTTAATCTTATTGTAAATATGATTACACCGCTGAAAAGGACATTGAAAACCCTATGAGGTATAGGGAGGTGTACGAGCTCATTTAGAAGATAAACTTTTTCCAGTTTTCCATTTCTAGTCTAAAGTTTAAATAAGCTTACAGGATGGTTGGCACTACCAATGAATTTTAAATATGTGGACGTAACGCCTGAAAGGTCAGTTATCGCAAGTGTAAAATTAATGTTTCATCGGTAAAAATTTGATTTACATGTTAAAAAAGGGATTGACATGTCAAATTTTTTCAATAAAAAGTTTTTGAAAATAGTAGAAAATAAACATCACATTGCTTGTACAAAACTGAACATAAGAAAAAACAAAATGTTAAAAAATTCATGTTCCAAATGTCTGCTCTCTTGAATTTATTTGAATGAATTATTAATTTAAACGATCTTGATAAAATATTTGTGTAAGCATTTTTGCTATTGGAAAAGGGCGTTATTTTGTTTATAGGTATTTGTTAATTTAAAGAGTTTGAAGGAAGGTGAATCTAATATTCAAATTAAGCATTTCTCTTTTCCGCATGCAATTAATAACATTTAGAACTATTGAAACATAAAAAAATGTAATTTTTATATGTTTATTTACTATAACTCGGTAAACTTTTAATGTGTTCAGAATGGTTAAGCCGTTGTTGTACAATCAAACCGCAAGGGGACTTCTTATGCTGTACTAAGTTTTCTCCAGTCCTTCCAATATGGGTAGCCATCATTAATTGAGCATACGTTTTTACTAAATGATAATGGAATCGACCCTCGTTCCTCGAAATAATATCTTAATTATGCAGGGAGGACGATTGGATATGGATTAAATTCCATTATTACTATAAAATCGATTGACACAAACCAGGCGAATGACATTTTTAAAAAAGGGTCACTACACTACGTTTGTACCAATTTCGTGACGAAACAATTATACTTACAGACGGAATTGTTGGGACCGTTTTTATATGCGATTTGTGATCTTGTTCCGCGCATATTAAATATTTCTCACGGACTCGCTCATACTTTTTCACCTTTTTTCTTAACTCGTAAACTTCACGTTAAAATATTTAATAATGACGCTCTTTTCAGGATGAAAGTCAATGTCAAAATGTGTGGTAATAAAGGAGTCTCACACAAAAAATCTTTATCAATCCAAAGCGGGCATTGCGCCATTTAATACGAAAAAACCTAATATTACAATTTTAACCATGCTAAATAATGACACGACTTGTCTAGGAATAGTTTTTGTCTGTTTAACACGGAATCTAGACCTGAAAAAAATGGACGAAGTCGAATACTCACTAGGACTAAATCCTAACAACACCTTTCGGCAAAATATATATAATGGCCAAAAGAAGAACAATGAAACGCAAGGGAAATAATACAAAAATGCATGCCTTATCATCCATCACTGGTGCTCTTCAAACAACAGCCACAGCGACGATAGAATGTATCATCTCAACGTCAAATTAATCTTTTTTTAAATTTCAAATAAACCTTTTTTTTTAATTGAAAAGAACTTTTTGAATTTCGAATTAACCCAACTTAACTTCATATTAAGGCTTTCTAATTCCAATAAATAAAAAACTTCTTTTCATTAAAGCATTTTCTTAAATATAAAATAAACTCTTATCTAAAATAGTACATGAAATTTTTCAATTATAAGTAAAAGTTCCATAAAAATAAATTTTAAAAAATCATCTATTAACGCGAGATGTTTTAAAATTGTACAAAAAGAGAGAAAATGTTAACACAAAAATCAAACGGAACACGGTATGTTTATTATATCTTTTTTTATGTTTTTTACGTTTTATTCC
>CM077100.1:5346606-5363101 GCA_039619505.1 Cimex hemipterus
AGCTATCGTGACCTCGATCCTCTCGGACATCAACTCCCCATCTCAACTCGTCATCAAAACTCGTAAGGTGAGGTTGAGATGGGGAGTTGATGTCCGAGAGGATCGAGGTCACGATAGCTCAGGTGGTAGAGCAGTGGCGTATCTAGCCGAAGGTCGTGGGTTCGAATCCCTCTCGTGCCATTAACCTTTTTTTCATCTCAACTAAAAACCGTAATTAGTTGTTCACATTTAACAAATAGATGTAGGTTGCGGAACAAAGTGAATTTATACAATGCAAAAAATAGATTTTTTTAAATATTCAATCAAAGTATTTCTACTTTACGCAGAAAATAAATGCTTTGAGTGAGTAGAAATACTTTGATCGAATATAAAAAATGTATTTGTTAAATTCAAATCATCACACCAGACGGCATCTCACGATTTCTAAATAATCATCGACTAACGGTCACTAATTACCACACACGTTCGATGGAGTATAGCTTTCATCAAAATTAACATTTCATGCAATCGAACCCGGCATATTTACAAATAGGCAAACCAACGGCACTCTGAGGGTTTATATGACCTCTGCTGTTGCGAACCCTCGTTAAAAAAATTATTTAAAAAACGAATAGCCTATATATCGTAGATCTGAGAATTTTTAAATACAGAATTCAAACTACATTTATTTGTAGTAGTTGGAAAAAAATTACAGAACATGTTTTACGAACGGAAAAGCAGGTTCTGCAATGTCCTGTAAAAAATTGGATCGGGGCTGTTGTTGATTGAAAATAGGGCATTTGTTCACTCGGTTTATTTCATTTTATTTTTTTTGCCCACATTGATGTTAATTTCACTGAGTGTATCTAATTGATAATATTACGCTTCATTAATTTAAGTGTCGCCTGCATTTCGAAACATGATTTCATTGGCAAACAAAGTTGGTTTTCCGTGTTTCCACTTTTATAAAATATTTTTATGATATTCAGTATGTGTCAAATTTAAACAATTTTAAACCACGAAGAAACATGCCCAGTAGACCATTATTTAATTACTTAATCAAAAATATTAGTGATATCCGTCTGGAAATTTATAGAAGAGGAACTGAAAGTGACATTGGGGGAAAAAAGATGCAAATAAACATGCCTTTCGGAGACGGTGAGGGTATCGTTGTGAGAAGAGAGTTTGTGACCTAAAAAAAATGCACGATCCCATGGGCAGCGTTGTATAAAATTGCATAATTTTCATTGTCGTTTGGGTGTGTGTGTGTGTGGAGCATTTTCCATACGCAGGCTTTTTTTCATTTCATAATTTCATTCTAAGCTATTGATTATGATAAAAACAGATGTAACTGAAAATGTTACGTTGGCCTAGGATTACATTGACAACAAATATAAGGAATGGAAAAATATAGATGATTCCCTAATACGAATTACTGCTATTCAATCAATTTAAAGGCTTTTCTGTCAAATTAACTCTTTTGATTTTTTTAAATTTAAACTTTACTTTTTTAACTTAAAATGGATATTTTCGTTTTCAAGGTAACCCTTTTAAACTTCAAATTAACCTACTGAATTTTAAATTAATTTTCTTTAATGATTTAAAAACTGAGGGTGTATAAAATATATGCTTCTAAGGTAAAGTAAATTTGAAATTTATTTACAATATAAAATGGCATCATACCTCATGACAATTAATTGCAATTACAATTAAACAATTTATAAATTTAAATATACATATAAAAGTCTTACAATTAATTAAGGTTTTTAGTAGAGATGGAAAGTCAGCGTCCCGAGCGGGATTCGAACCCACGACCTTCGACTTGATACTGCTCATCACTTGAGCTATCGTGACTTCGATCCACTCGGACACTTCCCATCACAAACTTTTGAATGTTCCCTCCTTTTTGCCATTTTTCAATCCCGCTCGTGATACTTACTTTTTATCTCAATTAAAAATCTTAATTAATTGAATGATATTAGTTGGTCAAGCGGACCACGAAAACTTGTGAACATATAAAAAAAATTTTTTATGGGCATCCGACAGCTTGGTCATTTCAGCCCCGGATTCTATTTTAAGTTGACTGTTTTATATTACGTGGGATCTGATATAAACATAAAAATTAATAACAACTGAAATTTAAAAAAAAAATTGAACGAAATGAAATATAAAAATAAAGGTTTCTACTTTTAATTTAAGAGCCTCACAAAGGCGAGGGTGTGGCCTGCGCCGTGTAGTGCGCCCACTTTTATGTTCCGCACGCGTTTGTTTAATCAGCGGAATTGTACACAATTTGGCACACGCTTGTTCTCTTGTTAAATGCCATGAACCGGAGCGTTTCGTCAAAAGGGTGATTTTGGTCTCGGTATCGGGACAAAACATCTGGTGAATATCCAAAAGGTGGACAAGGCGACAAGGATGGACCCTGAAGCGCTTAAGCACTGTGCGCTCCGGCACTGTGTCGTTAAAAATGCAATAAAAAATGATGATTAAAAGAATGTGGCAGCGTCGGTGGACCGGATAGGCAAAGCAGGTGTCGCGATTGAAGGACCGATATGTGGCCCTGGGAGGATCTGACTCGTAAAAGAAGGGTGACCATGCCAGGTTAGCACAAGGACACTTACTTTTGGGCCAAACCCCGAGTATACATGAGACATGTTGAGATAGGTTGCCCGGTTTGTTCCACTTAATTGAAGGGATGGGAAAGATTGAGGAAGGGATTTCCAGAAGTTGGATGAACGAAAACGGAATGACGCCTGAAAGCAGTTGTTCTGTGTTTAGGAGGGTATAGAAATTTTCTTGGACAATAAGCGGTTTTATTTGACTGAAATTTCCCGAATTTATCGTGTTCTCCACCCAGTCGTAATCATATAAAACCAGCAGCATACAAATTTACGTTTCACAAAAATAGGAACGCACTTTATGTGAGTATGAAATCAAAATTTACATATGTAGTGTTAATGATTTTAGTGTTAACCAATAATTCCACACACTTTCGCTAAAGATGCCCTTTATTTACATAATGTTTAATATATTTATACTGATGAGACTCGGGCATAGGCACAAAGGTCAGTTCATCAATCACGCGGGTCACAATGTTAAGGTGGAGCTTCTTGCCCAGTCGAGGGCGAAGGCTCAACAAAAGACGCGGTCGTCTCCACGTCAAAAGAGAAGATCTAGGTCAAAATGGTCATGCCATTATTTGGCCTTAACATTTATTGTGTAATTATTTTTTCTAAACAACATACGTTTGTAATTCATCCATGACTTTGAAGATGACCCGAATAAAGGTCAAAACGTCGGCAGAAGAAAAAAGTTTTTTTCTAAATACTTCATTGTTAACTGCTCCGCTATTATTGAACAAATAGCGCACATTAGTGTATATATTATAAATTAATAATTACAACATATTTCTGAGTCCATTGGTTCGCTTTTTGCCGAATATGGGTTTTGTTTATTATACATAGATTTGTTTTGTTGTCATGTGTTTTGTTTGAGTACGCGTCTCGGAGGTTAGGATCATATGGTTCAGCAGTGTGTGTGTGTGTCTACGTTCAATGGAGGGATATTCAGAAAAAGTACCCAATCGACTCTAATTTAAATTAGTTTATTGACATTGTCTGAAGGTCGATGGAGCATTATCGAGCGACGACTTCCCGGTACCGACTAATCAGAATGAGTGCGATGTATGAATGTATTTATTTGTGCGACTGTATAACGGAATTTAGTTAGTTTTAGGCTAGTCTATAAGTTTGCACGCGTTGGCGGATGAAATGTCCCAGCTGTCGACAGCCCTCGTTGTGGAACCTAACCCGTTGATTCTGACCGAGAACTGGGCACCTGGCTCAAGAAGGATACTAGCGACCCATTCCCTTAAAACAGGGTAGGTGAACTTCGGTAGCGTTTCGTCGCTACGGTCAGCACACCGGGTCATGACAATCCATCGGGGTGAAAGCCCGAATATGTAAATAATTTAAAATTTATAAATATTTATGATTTATTATAATTGTTATATAATCATTATATAATTTATGGATATAATGAAATTTTATTTATATAATTTTCTTTTTTTTCTAACAACCCAAATGGCAATTAATTTCTTCATATCTTTGTTTGTCAAGTATTTATCCTTAATTTACTGATGCTACCTGCATCTTATAAAAATATGTTAGCTTCGTATAGGTTAATTAGTTTTTCAATTTCATCTTTCCTCAATTTTTTACTAGATTCACAGACATGTTGATGATAATGTCGACCCGCGTACTCACGCATTCTGAGAGCTGCTGTTGGAGTGGGAAAGAAGAACGTGCCGACTAGGGAGCAAGCCGAGAGATGACAGATCTCGGAGTGTCGGCCGCTACTTTCTCATGAGTACACTCAGAGGTGTGTCCACGAGGAGTACAGCTCTCGAGAGTCTCTTCAGAGTAAAATACTCTCAAGTGGGCAGGCACCTCGAGACTGCGGGCGATTGCCGCGCACAAGTGACAACTTAAGAATGGGATATCTTCACACGCTTACGGTCATTAAACACCCCCCAAAAATCTTTAAAAACGTACCAATTATCTAGGCACAGAAAAACCTAGACGGCAACCTCTTCTACGTGTTAAGCTTAACAGTTGTGCCAAAAAATCTACGAAAAAGTATTCACCGCAAAAATAAAACACAACCATAGCCTATCCTCTCTGTTTGCAGTTTCAGTCATGCGTCCCATGCTGATATTTCAAACCAAATTCTATGTTTTTTTAACGCCTTAAAGAAAAGATTAATATGAAATTAGAAAGGGTTAATTGGATGGAACAAAAGCTATATTTTCTAACCTTACGTCTCATGCCAAGTTAAAACTAGATTTCGCTTCCATTCTCAAAATAAAACCATTTATAAATGCGGAATGTGATTTGTACCCAGGAGAAAACATCAAATCCTACCATAATTTAAGTTAACTGATATTTGGCCTTCCGCCAGGCCAAAGGGTCGATCAGTTCCCAATAAAGGAAATCGTAAAGGAAGTGTATAAGTCTGGTATAAGTAAACTGGCCAATATACTGATGTAAGTAATTCCATGCCAATTCCTTGTTGCCCCTATATCTGAATATATTGTTCACAAGATTTATGTTTTTAAAAAAAGTCAGTATTTCAATGAAAACAATGCCGATAAATAAATGCAAGAAATTATTTTTGTCAGAATTAGACATATATGTTGTATACACGAACTAATCCTCAATTTTAACGCAATTAGTTAAATAGTTTTAATTTAATTTATACATTCGTCTATTAAATATTTTGTTTAAAATTTGACGAGCTTACTCAAAAAGCAAATAATTGGCAATTAACTCCATTAATTCCAGGCAGAGAAACCGTCTTAAACGCCCCGTGGTTATTCCTCTCCTTTACTGCACTTTATAAAAATTTAACAAATAAACATGACACAGTACTAAGTATAAAATCTTCTTTGAAGACCTAAATAACGCGGCTGCCTTACAGGCAGCACGGCCAAGGGGTGTAAAACTATTAGTTGCGATAATATTGTACTCTGAGCGTCAGTTCCACATGGTTTAAACGCTATTCAGTACTGAACCAAGTTCAGCTCAAAAAGAGCTGTTTTTCAATTTGTCTTAAACCGAGATCAAACGATGACCTTGGTTCAAATTAGAACATCGTAACTTTCATAATAATACAACTCTTAATGGTGGTTAATGGTATGTCGTTAAAGGCGTATTCCTCATGATTCAACTTTTGATGGTTTTGTTAATGCGTTTCAATAAAAATTTATTAAATTTTGATTTGAAAACCATTGTTCTTTCTTATACATAGTTCTAGTTGTCTTAATTTTGTTTTCCTGATCAGCAATAGAAAGTCTGACAAATTGTATTTTTTTTTTCACTCTATACAATTTACCACGCATATGTATTTATACTTATTATGTCGTGTCATTATTAGGCCAAGAAATTCGGAAAATCATAAATTCATTAGAGATTTCGTGGTCCGATTGACCAAATGACATCTTTCAATAAATTAATCTTTATATAAGGTATTGGTTGAGATCCAGTGACACGAGCGGGATTCGAACCCACGGCCTTCGGCTAGATACGCCGCTGATCAACCACTTGAACTATCGCGAATTCGATCCTCTCGGACACCAACTTCCAAGTTCAACTCAACCTTTCGAATAAATATGGGTAGATATACAAATATACGGGTTTTTTAACCATACAAGACCATTTTCATTAATGAGACAATGATGAATCCTTTAATATATTCAGAAAGCCAACAAAAAGTTCTTCAGGTATATTGGCGGGGCAGAACAAACAAAAACACAAAAATACTAAATAAAATTGTACGGAAAGTAGTAAAACACCCAATATAAACAAAGAAGAAATACTACCTGTTTGCTGACAGGCAATACAAAATGGCGCCGACGAACAACACCGATGGTAGAAGATAAGAAGTTATATTTAAAAAAATAATTGATTGTTTCGGCACCAACGGAAATATAAATTTCCGATTGAATAAAGTATAAATGGAGGTAAAACAAGAATAATGAAATAGAAAATGGGAATAAATCACTACGTGGTAAGATCGCCAAGTCTTGCACATATCGTGGCCTTCCTAGAAGATCAGTAGGCGATATGCGGCATAGTTCGGCGATGCACCAGTGCACCGGCCTAAATTCAGAAACGGTTATGTTGATGAGATGATGAAAGAAATCTTTCGGGGATCATGATGGATAACGGTGTAATGATAATGAGGAAGGATGGTGGTGAAAGGGGATGCAATAGATGACATATCCTAAGAGATTGGACGGAGATGAAGATGTTATAGGAAAAAGGGCGATAGAATCGGATGGCGAATTGAAGAACAATCCGGTTAGATTAGTGTAGCGAAAAATAAAAAGCGATCTTAAACGGCGGCGAAACACTGTCTTGCAATACTCTGGGAGCAAGGGTCACAGAGATGTACTCACGTTAGAAGCTAGTGGTGAAGTGACTGAAAAGGACAAAGGCAGGAAGGGATGGTTTGTGGAAAAAAAGGAGGGAAGAGGGTTGTGATTGGTGAATTTTCTGTAAACGGGATTGCAGATCGGAGTGTACATTGTACGTCATAAATCGGTCCACTCTCATTAGCTATAACCGTGCAAATAGACTACAATCAGTTGTACCAACCCTTGGTTGAACTGGGATCAGTTGAACGGGGGTCCAATACAGCTCCGTTTTCTGAACTTGGTTCAAATTACGAACGACGTTCCAATGCACACCTTTCTAACCAACATGCAACTCCCCTAAGTGTGGAAACCATCAGCTCATAATATGAGGTCATTGGAAGAAGGCCGGAGATGTATGGTGAGAGAGTGAGAATTCCAGTTCGGCGAAGTACTGTATTGTAAGTTTAGATATGACAAAATTATGTACACCTTGGACAAAAGAGCAAGTACCCTTGCTAAAGTTGAATTAGAGTTGGAAATGGACATCACTAAACCACTCAAATCGCTACAAAATCGCGCCTAGTCCGTTCACATATATTTATATTTTCACAGAAAAAATACATAATTTTCTAAATGTATATTTATATATTTTACTTTATTTGTTAAAGATATACAAAAGTAAATTATTATAATCCCCTTCTGGAAGCAAAATAGTTAAAAATGTTAATCCTCAATCTAAGAAGTCATCTTTAATTTATTAACCAAAAAGAATTAGATTTTACAATGCAACAGAACCTGTCCTGAAGGACAACAGCGTGCCACAGGTAGTCAAATTGACGAGATACACATGTCACATACAAAGGTTTACAAATAGACAAAACTTGAATCAAGAATGGCAGCTAGTCAATATCTAAGATGAACAACGATATTTCAACGTTATTGCCCTTTAGCTGTGGAATTGAAATCATTTGCCTTTCAACTTACACACGACCTAGTTAAATTCTTTCTACCTAATCAATAGTGGTCAGTTGTTGTTTTTTAATATTAAACTCATATTTTACAAAACTATAAATTTCTGTAGTGTATTTACACTAATTTATGGACATAAAAGTCACATTAACGTTATTTTTAAACGACTTATACATATTTTAATGTAGAAAAGTATGAGTATTTGGAGATCGTGAGGTGCGGTCTGGTGTGGCGGAAGTGGTAGAAAAACAATTTCTTTGTGGTGCCAACGTTTTGCGTATTTATAATAATTCATCTTTAACTTGAAATTATTTTTAAACATCTAATCCAGCTGTATAACGATTCTTGTGAAATATATTTTTGTTCACTGAGCTATCGCCTGAGGGGGATAAATTAATTTGTTTTGAATAGCAATTAAAAGAAAGGAAAAGTACAGAAAACGACATTTAACTAAATAACTTATTTATTGGAACTCATGACCCTTTCAAGACGGCTAAAAGGGAGAAAATGTTTTCAATCTCAGTTATTCATCGTTAAGGAGAGGAGAACATTTAATTATTGCTTAACTTACTCACTTTATCTAAAAATAATTAATCAATTATTTAAAATCAAAATTATACTTTAGCTATGATGATCAACAGAAACATATAAAGAAATACGGCGTATTTTGTGGGAAAGTCATTATATATTTTAATTATCAATGCAGTTAAAAACATTTTGCTAAGAACGTTACAGTCTTTATAATCATTGTAGGAAACGAGTATGATTTCATCATATCAATGTTCAAAGATCAATGAAAGTAATAATTCCGTTAAATGTTTGGCCAATAGTTGTTCATATTTTTCATTTCACTTTTCGATTGCCAATTCAAGCGCGTTGTGCCATCCACTTATTACCTCTTCCTACAACCTCATCTGTCCACTAAGTATTTTAAAGAAAGAATCATAACACAAACGCCCTTGTCCCATTAAGAGCGTTGTTCAGCAAGGCATCATAGTAGGTCTCGTTTTTTATTCAATACACAGCGCACGATACATATCAATGCCGTCACATATGCGAACCTACCGTTAACTTTTCACCAAGTCAATGCAGCTTTCAGAAAATTCACGTTACACATACGTAGTTGAAAAAATGTTTCAAGAAATGGAAAATCAGACTCGATGAGACCAAGTTTCTTCAGCTATTCTTCACTGACTAACGTGTCACATGTCCTTCAAATCTACAACTGAGTTCCTCACGCAGCAACCAATGTCGTCCGATATTGGAGACAATAAAACCCTGGATCTTCATTCCAACCCTGTAGATCAACCCCTTCCTGGATCCCTATACTAACAAGGTTGGTTTATTTGAACGAAACCCTTTTTGGTAATTCACTCCAAAATGTCTTACACTTATCCACCACTTTTTGGGAATAGGAACGGGTTTCGCCAAAAAAAATTGAAAGTTGAAGTTTTTCGTTTTTTAATACGATCGCGAGTGAGTAGAAATCAAATCAACTATGCGAATATATTACTTTATATTATTTTTTTATATAGATTGCAATAAAAATATAGTAAAAGCTATCAAAGTTTATCAAAAATAATAATTACAAAAATTGAATATTTTCAAGTAAACTAGGCCATAATTTTTTTCGTAAAACAATCATAAAATATCGTTTAGGGCCTCTAGAATCCATGTAAATTTTTGTTTCAATTTAAATGTACCAATTTTTTGAAAGCAAATAATTTTATGGATTTTTAAGTTGTTCTCTGAATAATATATGACTGAAACGGCTATATTTCAAAAGCAGTCAAAAGGGTTTCTAACGTCAGAGGAACCATTTGAAGAAGGAGGAGGAACGCAACTTTTATCGACATTTGCACCGTAAAAATATATAGATTTGTGAAAGAAAATTTTTTTGTAAGAAATGCACCTTGTTTTTGGAATGGAAATAATAGTCCGATTTTAATGTTTGATACAGTTATAAAATACATATGACAATGCTTTCTGCTTTCTTCTGCTACGAATTTTCATTGCCCCTTAATCCCCACATTGAGCGCCAGCATTGGCTCGTTTATCTTGACATGTGTCTTCCTAGTACACGGCTGGCATCAGCGTTAGCACTGTGATAATTGAAAAAAACAAATCACTTTTGTAAAATGTAATCGTAAGCAAGGTACAAAGAAATTTTTTTTAAATATTTAAAAAATATATAACAGGCCAACAGTTCGGCAAGACACATACATTGTTCGGGTTTAGCCCATTCTATCTAGTTACGTGAAAGGTATAAATATTAACTAATTAAATACTTCTTTCCATTTAACGTTATTTAATTTTGTCTTTCTAAATCATTTAAAAAATTATCTTTCACTTAATATGCATATGTATTTATATTGACATACATGTTAGGGGATATTTTTATTCTATTTATTACAAATTATAC
Source organism: Cimex hemipterus (assembly GCA_039619505.1). Classification (NCBI taxonomy): domain Eukaryota; kingdom Metazoa; phylum Arthropoda; class Insecta; order Hemiptera; family Cimicidae; genus Cimex; species Cimex hemipterus. Next base: position 5,356,896 of record CM077100.1, read on the forward strand.
GCTTTCTCTTTTTATTTGTGTGTTTCGATATTTGACCAAGTGTACTGTTCAGCTGTTTACTTGAAAAATATTTTGTTTTTAGAAATTTTTTCGTTATCGGTAAAATTTGATAGTTTTTTATTATATTGTATATTATTTAATATTATATATTATATAATGAAGCTATATTTTTATTGGAATCTACATAACAAAATACTGTAAAATAACGCTTCATAAATGAGTAGTAAGCAAGGCATGAATAAAATAATTTTAAAAAATATATTTAAAAAGTGTATAAAAAGAGGCCAACAGTTCGGCAAGACACCGGCGTTGTGCGGGTTTAGCCTATACTATGTCTTTTTGTAAGTGTTATAAATATCTAAAATTATGAATTAATTAAATCTAATTAAACACTTCTTTCTATTTAATGTTTCTTAATTTTGTCTTTCTAAATCATTTTAAAACATATCATTAAAACCCCATTTAATAGTTATATGTATTTAAATTAATTGCCTTAAAACATACATGGTAGGGGATGTTTTTATTGTATTTGTTCCGGATTACTCGTTGCGTTTTCTATTTTTATTTGTGTTTCGATACCTTACCAAGTGTACTGTTAAGCTGTCTAGTTGAAAAATATTTAGTTTTTAAAAATTTTTTGATACTGATAAATTTTGATAACGTTTTATTTCTTTATATATTATTTAAGATATCTATATTTCTATTGGTACTGTTGAGCTGTTTACTTGAAAACCATTTGGTTTTTAGAAATCTTTTGATTATTGATAAACCTTTATAGCTTTTACTATATTTTTATTGGTATCTATATAAAAAAATACTCTATAAAATATTCGCATAGTTAAGTATAATAAAAAACATAAATATAAAAAAAACAGCAATATTTCACAGGCACTCTCAACAAGACATTCACGAATGGCACACTTATGCAGATAAGAAACACTTTGAGCGAGTAGAATACTTTGATTGAATATAATTTTTTTTTTTTTTTTTTTTGAATTGTATAAATTCACTTTTTTCCACATCCAACATGTATTTGTTAAATTGAAACAATGTTTTTAAAACCCGCGCCCTGAGATGATCTCAATATAGATCGAAACGTTGGCACGATAAAGAAAATATTTTACTGAAACATACAGCATTATATAACAATTTACACTGATCAGACTCGAAATCATTTGACGTTTGCTGTCTTAACATGATGCTATACTCAACATAATTTTCGACCATCTTTGTTGTCGGAATCTTGAAGTAAGATTTATTCTAGTTAATTCTACTCCATGATCTGTAACTCGGTTCAAATGTATGTAGTGTTCCACGTAGTTTTCCGGTCTTGAAAATGATGAATTACAGAGTGCGTTCCAACGGAGGCCTGGGAAAGTAAAGTAATTGGCTGGATCTAATTTATGCTTTTAGATTTTCAAAAATATCAGTAAGACAACATCAGTTTTTAAGTATGTATTACGATAATCTCAATTCGACAGAATATTTCTATTGTTTATTGTAATATTCATCTAAAATACTTTTCTTCCTTGTCTACTATTATATTGTATTATTTATTTATGTGCCCTATGCACTTTAAGCGAAAATTCTTCGTTTTTTGTCCTTTTTCTTTCGCGCCCCTTTGTCCCTCTCATATTTTGTCTACTATTTACTTATCAAACCTCTCGAAAGTACTTCAAATTGTCAAATTGTTATTAGAGAACTAGAAAAACAATGGCCGGGCGAAGCAGCTCCTCAACAGAGTCCCGTCAAATGGCAATGTTGTAAATGACAATGGCTGTAAATCGATTATCGTATAAATAATAAGTTGTAGCATTTTCGAAACATATTTTTTCATCTGATGATAAATTCATTGATAGTTTTGTATTTGCATAATTCGGCGGTTGGTTTGGTCTTATTTATAGATAAGGCCTTGTGGAAAGGGATTGCAGTATCGCTTCCACCTCGTGAGACTGTTTCAAAAGAGACACGAAAACTTATGTGTTCGTGTTTGGCTCATTCGTTAGTATACAAATTTTCAGTTGAAGGACTGCAACCTTGTAACGGCTTCAGAATCGATTCACAATCTCCATAAATTACTTATGGTAATTTCAGACATCCGTTGGTTTCCAAATTTTATGAAGGGGTTTTATGGGGTATCTCAGCTCTGGAAGCTTCGTTATTATCACAAAAGTATTTACGTTTTTAAATTTTTTCTGCAGCAGAAACCCCGTTACAGCTTTGATAATGTGACCAACAGCTTTTACATACTAAACATTTTCTTATATTAAGAAGGAAAAAGTATAAGTAAAAAAATTACCAATGCAAATTGAAGGCACCGTGAACAGGTGTTATTCGGCAATACGAACTCAAAGTTTCGAAAGTAATATTTAAATAACTAAGATATATTGACAATTTAATTGTGTTAAATTAATTTGATGGTCTTGAAACACTCACAAAATCTTAAACAATGGACCAAACAGTAGTGATTTTCGGATTCGACCGTTTGCAATTGTATCAAGAATAGGTTAAAAATCCTATAAATAATATTTTCAAAATCATCTAGTGTAGTCTGAAAACTTGAAATTGTAGACAACAACGTAAATTCATCCTGGCCCACGACAAACTTCCGAGGTGCGGGAGGTTTGGAACACGGTAAACGGGTTAGTTAAGGACAGAAAAGGGAATTCCCTTTCTGCTGAAGTTTGCGATTACAACAATTACGTTAGCTCTGATGTGCCTCAGGCAATTCAAGGTCGCTGGGAAATTATTTAAAATTAACCCTTCCTCTCGCAACGCTTACCACGTCTCGTTGTTCATCTCCTGTGTCCACATTTCTTTTTTCTAAAATCACCCGTCTAACTTAGTCCAACGGTAGAAACCAAATCGAAATTTCCCGTAAGAGGCGAAATTATGTTATAATTTGTGTTGTGGAACGGTGAACAAGTTAAAATAAAGATGAGACTGGATTCCCCAGTTTGCTCTCCGTATTGTTACGGTCTATGCATATGCGAGTACGGTTCACTGACTCTCACGACCCAAGGGTGAATCAGAAACCCACGTTTGTACAAAAAAATCGTTCCGTTTATATTGTAAGCACATGGCAAAGAGCTATCAATCGACAATTTTACCATTGATCATTCAATTAAAATCCATCCAGAAATCCGCAAATCACATAAAATTATGTAATGTAATCTGAATTTTAAAGTATATATAAGAACCACTTTAAAATTTACATTCCCTTTAAAAATCTTTTTGTGATGAGTCCTTGCTAGATGACCAGATAGAAAATCAGGGCGTCGAGCTGTAAAAGAATGTGGTGCCACTGTATTATTATGTTGTTATAAAATCTTCCTCGGATAGGGAAAAATAACATAATTATGTTTAAATCGATCTACTGTTTATAATAAAAAGTTAAAAATAATCAAAAAGGAGAAAAGGCAAACTGCTAAACTATGTTTTGTTAAGCTTTCAACGTATATTATTCAACATTTATGTAAGGTAATTGTTGAAATGAAAAAGTTAGTGTCACGAGTGGGATTCGAACCCATGTCCTTCGGTTCAATACGCCCCTGCTTTAATCACAAGGGCTCCACTCAGACACGAACTTCCCATCTCAACCGTTTTTCGTTTTTGCCATTTTTCTAATGGCGTGTAATCAGGATTCTATTCTGGGCAACAAATGAAATGGCCACGGAGAGCTTAAGTGAAAATAACTTTTTTCAATTATAAAGCATTACCTTACATAAAGATTAACTAATTGAAATAAGTTATTCGATCAATCGGACCACGAAATATAATTGGTATATTAGTGAGATGTAACTCACTCATCATAATAATATACTGATTAGAGAAATGTATAGAGATAAGATGTTATGATTGCTGAACAATAATTGATTGTATGAGGTGGTCCCTAAGACCCTACTAAATCCCTTTTAAGATACAACAACAGTTTGGTAGATGAGTTGGTTGAAATAGGCGTGAATCCTAAAACTGAAAGCCATAAATATAAATATATCAATGCCATGAGTGATTTCCTGATGACGGATTTTTAAATCAGCTTTCCTGCGATATAAAATTGATCTGTAAGTCCATTGGCGATCTTTGACCATTGGCCTTAAAACAACCAACTCTGTGCGACTCTCCATTGAAATTCCCGCCCACATCATCACTGAGCTACCTAGACAAGGTCGGCTCTGAGAAAAATTATAGCCTTTTTACCTTTCATTTCGTCTTCTCCTGACTCTTCCACGCCCGCCTGGAGATCGTAGAGAAAATCTAAGCTCATCTGTAAAAAGTACAGCACATAGAGCAAATGCGAGTTGTCCAACTGAGTGTTCAGGTCGATTCCGGTCGTCTTACATCCAAAGCCACCAGTCCATAGTGATTTTAATCTTCTTCGAGCAGTGCGTTCATAAATTTGGACACCTCGAACTTTCTGGAGCTTCAACAATATTAAGGTGCCGGTTCTGCGAAATTCTCAAAGTAAAAAAAGAAAGAAAAAATCTCAAGTCAAAAATAAGTCATCCTTTGGAACTGTCCCTTAGGGCGTCCAAAACCGGGCCTTCTATGGAAGGATGTAGGACCCAGTTTACGGAAAACGTCTAACAGCGTCTCGAAATGTTTAGCTCCGATGGCAATAGCCGCTACCTAATGGGACATCCATCATCAATAAGTGCCACACCACGCGCAATGTCCTCAGCACTTAGTGACATTTTTAAGTTTAAATTTTAAATGAAAACTAATAAAACAAAAATGAAAATTAAACAGTTTATTGTTTTAGAATTCAAATGAGACTGAATAAACATTTTCAATTCCGTAAAAAGTAAACATTGAAAAATTCTTTATCCTTGTTTTGGATTAAGGATTTAGTGTGTTTACCTTTAATTGATATTCTAAAATATATATAAAAAAACATAATTGGTATAAACAATGTGACAAATTAAGGGTAGAATTTTCTTTTATCGAAAAAATGAAAAAAAAAATCAGTTGGGAGGAACTTTTTTCCTATCAGTGTATTATAAATGAGTAAAACATGAAAGCTTTCTTTTAATCAAGAGTCCATAACGTTACGATTTCTGAAAGAAAACCAAAACCTTCTGTTTCTGCCTTCCATCATTATTAAAAGCAAAATGAACACCATTCAAGGAAATATCTAATTATATAGTTTAAATTAACTCCAAGTAACTAATATCTATTAGGCATTGCCATTGGAATGGATCGATTGGTTGGTAATGTAATGTATGAGAGGAAATCTCCGGTGGTTGGGTGAAACGTATCAATTAAAATCCACATAACATGCCCACAGTAAATCCGTGTAGGTAATTAGATGACCCAGCACCAAGAAGAGAGAATACGAGACTTTGATAAAGTACCTTGCGGTGCCATTGATCACTTTTAACATATTGAAATCTATTAGGCGAAGAGCGTATCTTCATTTAGATTCCATAACAGTTTTGTCTTCTCAATAACTGAATTTTGAAGTTTATAGAATTTAAAAGTTTATTCAGTTTGTTTTGGAATGACGAATTTTGAAGAAAAAAAATTAAAATAATTTCTGGTATATGCTAACTTTTCGTAGTTCAAAAATGCATCACATTAGTGTGAAATTTATTAATAAACCAGTAAGCAAAGCTAGACTTAGACTTTTGACTCTTTATTACTAAGTCTATAATCTTAATTACATCTTTTCTGTTGTAACGAAGTCTAAAGTTTCCCCCATTTAGCCAATTAGGATTAAATCGGTAATTATTGCATAGACGCATAACGAATTATTTGAATGTTACAAACTATTCAAGTTAATGGAATAAATAATGTAAAGTATTTACAGTAATAAAGATCTTTCCTGGAATTGAAACCATTCCCCTTAAAATATTATTAAACATATGAACTCTTCTGAGAACTCAAATTTGATTAATATCTGTAATTTCTAGCACTACAACAAACAAGCCAACTTCAGTGATGTTAATAATTTATAATTGATTTGCATAATAAAAGAGGATAAAAACTGACGGGAAAGTGAAAAAAAATACTGTACTAAGAATAAAATTGGATGATACTCAAGGCAAAATCTTCGTACCATTCTTTATTCAATATACACCGAAACCCTATCAATCTCGATATGCAGACACTATCCTTTCAGCAAACCCAGAATTCTGGTGACTTTAAAAAAAATACAGAACTCTCTCTCTCTCTCTCTCTCTCTCTCTCTCTCTCTCTCTCTCTCT
>CM077100.1:5363501-5377475 GCA_039619505.1 Cimex hemipterus
CTCTCTCTCTCTCTCTCTCTCTCTCTCTCTCTCTCTTCTCTCCTCTCTCTCCTGTTTGGACGAATGGTTAAAAATGGAGGGTCAGACTGAACGAAGACCACTCCCAGCAAATGAACTTTATCCGTTTTTCTGCGATGTACGACGCCTCTTCCTACAACATATCACCTCACCAGTTTGCTGAAATTTTTTGGTACAATCTTAAAAAAAACTTCTAATCATAAGTGTTAGATATATCGTCCACTCTGCCCCCGAATGTGCCCAATTAACAGAAGAAAATTGTTCTTTCAGGGGAAAATCGATCCCCCAAAGAAAGAAGAAGAAAAAGTGTCATTGATCGAACAATCAACCATTTTTATATTTTTCGGAATTCTTTTCTGGTGCCAAACAACCATCAATCTCAGTTGAGTCAGTTTGTTGACTGGTTCCTGACAAAAAAAAAAAAAATATATAAAACTCAAATTCTGGAAAAATATCAATCATTTTTGGTATGCGATGGTGCTAGTCCGTGTTAATTTTACAGTAAGACGATTCTGGTAGATAAGCTAAGATTCTTATGAGTTCATTCATAATGAACTACAGTGTTCGTTTCTGTATCTTTATGTTATCAAACTAACAAATAAACTTTACGCTCATGCCAAATTGACAAGTACGACGATTGTAGTTTTGGGAGGTTGAAATGAAGTTGAAAAGGGAATGCGACTTTTCTTTCTGGACAGTATTTCATCTTTCTGAGTTCTCTTTTGATTTCGAGAACTGGCGGAGGAATAGAATTGTTTAATTAAAACAATCTATTATTCCTGCAGCACAAAGTTAGCATTCTCAGCTAATCTGTAATTCCCTCTAATATATAAGATTAAATAAATAAATACAAAAGCTAGTATTAAATATTATATGAATATGTATATAAGGCAGCACTCCCTCTCGGTGAATTAATCAATGCGATAATCCTGCTGTTGATTATTAATTTGCACTCCTCTAAGAAAGACATTGTTCACAATTTGTTTGCACTAGAATTTTAATAATATATAGCATAGCTACTGCGGTACGTTTTTATTGATAGCATTTTTATGTAAACTTAATAAAAATCCCAACAGCTCCATTGAGACGAAATTTCCGTGGTGTGTTGTTGCGTGAATATTTAAGCCAATGATTGAATATTTATTTAACGTTTTACAAAAATAAAAGGGTGGTTAAAATATGACGAAAATTAAGTGTCCTCAGGTATGTGTTGTTTTACTTAAAGTGAATCACAATCTGTTCGTATTTCTATTTATTTGTCAACAGTACAAACAACGTGTACAGACGAGTTAATTTTTACATTCATGTTTCCCAACTGTCGGCCAAACTTGTAATTTAACAGTTTTAATTTGTAGAAGGTTCGCGAAATAACAAATAATAACTCGGTTGTGTTTGTCTTGACGCTTTTTTTATAGGAACAAAACAGGAAAAACGCGACTATAACCAAATACAGGTGATAAAACGTTCAAATTGCATTTACAATTCACTAACGAACTCGTTATTTCCTTTTATCAACTCCTATAAATTTAGGAATGATTAATTGGGAATTGGAAAAGGTTTTCGATTGTTTTTTGTTGCGTCAAAAAAAAAAACAATTACTGACAATTTAAAAAATGCGTTTTTGATATTACGTTTTATTTTAAATTTCGTTAGCTTCTGACTGAATTTTTCTGAAACAACAACGTAACGTACTTTACAGAATTAAAACAAAAAAAATTAAATTAGGGGTATTGAAAATAAATGTTGAAATACCGGAAAAACTAAAATTGCAACGTGCACACACCTGATGCAACGCTATGCGACGTTACCCGACGCTGTGTCACGCAAATTCAAAGTCCAATTGTATTACCCCCGTGTACATCTGCCCGTGCCACGCAACGCTACTCTACTATACGCTCGGCGATCCCCACTGTCCAGATTTTCGTCGGGTAGCATCGAGTACAGTCGAAGACAAAATAACCGGACACTCATATTTTTATTTATTTACATATTATTTCAAACTATAGGTATTATTGTCGTTATGTTATTTTATTGTAAACTTATTTTATTATAAATCAAATTAAGCAAGATCAAATTTTATTAGTTTTTATTAAATAAAATTAATTTTAATGGTTTGGCAAAACATTTATGAAAACACTGAAATACTATTTATTGGTAGAATGAATTTAACGAACAAATAATTACAAGGTTTTGCTCATAAAATTTAACTAACATTTATTACATGGTCGTCCCCTTATAAGCTACTTATTGATAGAGTGAACCGCTAGGCCATAGAAGGGCCCAGGACATCTCAGCGGTATAGCAACCCCTTGGTAGCGGTCGTCCGTTTTCTAGTTTCCCTCTACTCCGACAAATCCTAGGACGCAACAGTGAAACTAATATTTTGCGTGCTTAATTTATTTAATTTATTATTGCAATTGGGCACCACCTTTAAGCTAATGAGGTTTGGACTTGTGCTCTGATGGCTGTCTGTCTATCGGACGTTCGTGGTTTTGTAGTTTTTGTTCATGTTGAACTGAGTGCATCTCTCAATTGTTTGAACATCAGCCTAAACGATTTTGATGCACTTTCCCATACAGTTCTGAATATTTGGCTCCGAGTAACAAGATCCATCAGTGTACCAGCAGATGGTGCTGTTCACAACGGATCGGTCATATTGATACTCAGTCCGTAAATTTTGTTCCCTCAATATGCTGTCTCTCCATTTAAATTGTACCCCTGTTGAAGGTTTCTGTTTAATAATACTAATAATACAATAGTTTTCGTGGTTCGCTTGACCAATTAATATCTTAACATTAATTAAGGTTTTTAGTTGAGATAAAAAAAGTCAATGTCGGTTTGGTATTTATTTTGCATTGCACCGGGCTAGTCTGAAGGGCTACATTCATTTCAATGTATTCTTCTTGGGGGTCGGTTCCGATAAAACCCTGTCGGTAACCGGCTTAACAGTAAACCACAAACCCACCGTTGAAGAATACAAATGCAATTGCAAAGAGCATGAAAATGCGTTTGGAAGGACTGAAAATTAAGTACAAAGATAAAAAGTCAGGGCCACGAGCGGGATTCGAACCCGGCCTTCGACATGATACGCCTCTGCTCTTACCACTTGAGCTATCGTCACGTCGATCCACTCGGACACCAACTTCCCATCTCAACCCCAAATTTTGGATGTTTCTTCCTTTTTGCCATTTTCAAATCTGTAATCTATTTGATTCTCGGCGACATTGAGATGGCCGTGGACGCATTAGGGAAGATATACATACATCATTTTAAATTAATCAATTTACTAATTTTCGTGGTCCTCTTGACCAATTAATATCTAACAATTAATTAAGGTTTTTAGTTGTGGTAAAAAAGTCAGTCACGAGAGGGAATCGAACCCACGACCTTTGGCTATTCAAAAGATTGAAAAAACAGTTTTTCCGTTTATTTTGCTTCTGAGAGCCGAACTTTGAACTCTCTTTGTAGTTAATTCTATATGCACTGTTCTTCCTTGTATTTTAATGCAATTTTCCTTTCTATCGTCATTCGTCGTTTCATTGAGTTATGTCAGAGTCTCATCATCAACATAATCCACTTTTCCAGTTTGACACTTCCGGCCGCAGGAAATTAATCACTTTCACCATAATCTATATGGTTTTTGTGGTTTTTGACTATAATTTTGTTACTATAGTTAAAAAATGTATTGCGACAGTTCTGTTCCTGTAGAAACTCTTTCTTTCTGGAAATGCATGGACAATGTATTCAGATTTCAAGGATGTTCTGTTGATTTGGTAATTGGATACATACTGATCACTGATCGATATATATATATATATAAGTTAAATAACTTCTTTGGTTGAATGAGTTTTTAAAAACTTTTATTCAAAGAAATTACAAATAATCTGATATACATTCAGAACTTTATGAATCTAAGACAAATCTCTTCGATATGCGTTCGGGAAAATCTGGCTTAAGACTAACGTTTATTAAAATTAAAATTGTTATAACATTTCTAGAGTGGGAGAGAGTGCTGATGACAATTCTAGGAGCAACACCTGCATCCTAGCATTGTCATCACATTATTTATTTCGCACAATGTTTATACTCGTATATAACTTATATATATATATATATATATTCCAAAGATTATAATTTATTTACAACTGAATTCAATTATATATCAAGCGAATTATGAAAATAACTAATACACAATAATAACTTTTTAACAAAGCAATATAACAATAATATGTTACTTTAACAATTCATTTTTAAATTAAGTTTGTAACCGTGAACACATTGCGCAGCATCTTTATCAAGGTTTCAAAACAACCGTGGGCTTCAAATCAAACAAAATGTGTAAGAAAATAATCGATTTTATAAAACAGTTCAAATATACAAAAGCCTTCACTGTTATTCAATTTATTTCTACTCATGTTTGATTAACGTCTCGATATTCCGTTGAAATGTGGATTCAGCATACAATTCTCAGATCCAACCGTCAATGAAAATACCAACGCCGCTCCTCTCGAATTAAAAATATCCACCCAAAAATATCTGCCAATCAATCGGGAGAGAAAATGAAGTTTTTGGCGGTAAAGTGTACTTCATTATCTCAACGGTGTGTTTTAATCCAACAGTCAAGATATCCAAAAAAGGAGAAGTAGATAAACTCTGGCGGTGCTAGACACAGTAAACTGATGATGAAACAACCATCACCAATACTGGAAAACTCACTGCTGCAGTTGGAGCGGGCTACTTAGAGGAATGGTAGGACCGGTCACTTGCATCTGAGAAAACAGCCTGGGCATATACAACGATGATCTGTCAGAAGATAATGCAATGAGGAAGAGGAAACAGCCACCTTTGAATGCGGAGCAACAGCTCAATGGAGATTTAACCATTTTTTACGAAAAACGGTAATGAAATGGTTGCAGGGCCATTCAATGACCTGATACTTCCAAGGAGAAGGATTGAGTCTATTCCACTGAACGTGGGAACTAGGAATGTACATTAAATGAATGAAGACATACTGGGTGGACGCTGGAAAAGGCGAAAAGGTGTCAAAATTTGTGACGGCTCTTGGCGGAGAAACGTCTAGACGCCAGGGAGTGCATTGGAATCCCATCGACAGCCAGACGTTTGAGATGGGAGAAGAGCGTATTGACCCCTAGTATGTCATCAAACAAGAAAAGTGATTTTTTACACACGGTTTCAGTTGCTTAGCTTTTAGACGCCCAGTATGGCACGAGCCATAGCCAAAAGGCTGCAGTGCCTGGGGGGCACAAACCTCGCTTCCTACTATCTTCATTACCATACAAACAGCCTAGAAAATTTCATTTTTGAAAGGTGGTACAATATGAAAACGGCTGTATTTTATTTTTATTTTTGTAATGCCCAGGTGAACATTAGATATTAGCGTTAAAAACAGAGTTTGAATCGAACCCATGGCCGAGGGGAGTACAGCAGAGAGACTATCATTGGCTATTTTGTCAGCCGATGTACAGATTTATCACCCGAGACACCATAACAGGTAATCTCACAACATATTAAAATTTTATTATTTACTTCACTATTAATAATCATTAAATTCAATCTGGATATATTTTACCACTTTACTCCGTAATTTTTCCGAAGTTAATTGCTTTCAACGATTTAATGACGCAATCAGTTTAGTGCCTTTGCACTGTTTACTGTAGTTTTCTTTTTGTAATATGTACATGAAGGAGAGTTTATTGTGAAAATGTTGACAAACGTGTTTTAACATTAATGTTTGCAATTTTGGTACAACAAATTTCTTGTACCGCGGATAGTGATAGATTTGTTTACTACTTACACTCATAAATCGAAAAATACAAGCATAATAGTTATAAATTAATTATATTGGGGGGGAGGGGTTTCCACTGGGCTTTATAAAAGAATTAAACACTTTCCAAAGGCACAGCTGATTGCAAAAACGGTCAGTGTATTTTGTCAGAACAGGTCGGTGGCACTTCATCAAACTAATTATAACTTTGCGAAGTTATATGATTGGTTGTCTAAGCATAGCCTATTAATTTTGTCATGGTTGCCATGAACATTCCGGTGAATACGAAAATCAGCATTTTAAAACTTGTTGAAACTTGTTGGAGTTTGTTTTCAGTTCGTTGTTTCTTCTATTCCAAGTAATGAAATATTTACGTCTTAAGTTTTCATTTTTAATTCCTCGTATTTGTTCATTTTTCATAATTGCTTCGGCAAAAGTTAATAGGGGTGTACAAAAGTAAGGTTTAAACCTTAATAGAGACCGGTGCAATTGCAACCTTTTATTGATAACTCGATTGCCATGAAACAATAGACGAAAATGCGGATCGTGGAAAGGATGTTCTTTCAAGACTGCTTGTTTTGCACAAAATTTCCCGTTTTTTCGGTTCACTGCACAATATTACGTTTTTCTTTTTTTTACCTTTCATCCATAAAACAATGTGAAAATACATCATTTTTATAAATTTACCATATTTAATCAACAAATTGAAGGTAAAATCTTTTTCATTAAATATTTACTGGTCTATTGATCAAATTATTTCGTAAAATTAACTAATGTTTTTTATGTAAGTTCACTAATTTAGTTGTCCGCTTGACCAATTAACCACCAATTGAATATGACCAATGGTCGTGGGGTCGAATCCCGCTCATGCCATTGACTTTTTTATCTCAACTAAAAACCATAATTAATTGTAAATTTTTTTATGTGAGGTTTTTGGTTGAAATGAAAAAATCAGTCCACGAGCAGGATTCGAACTCACGACCTTCGGCTGAATATGCCGCTGCTCAACCACTTGAGCTACCGTGACTTCGATCCACTCGGACATCAACATCCCCGCTCAACCAAATATTTCGAACCAAACAAGACCATTTTCACTAATAAGACACGTTCCGGACTCTTGGCCATAGGATGAACAGAGGATCTTTAACGTCCGTACCTGGGCTATATGGAGCCCTTACCAGACGTGGCCGATTCTCAAAATAAGAGCTGACGTATCTCCGCCTGAGCGTTGATGTAGAGGCTTCGCACATCTAAGGGCTGTTACCACCTCTCTCTCATCCTGTTCGAATTGGAATGTCGCATGCAAAGGGCTAGGAGGTCGAAATACATCGGCCTGCTCTTCCGCATACTCCCTAGGTAGAGAAGGCGAATTCTATCTCTCCAGCGTAGAAACTTTCGGGAACGTCCCGACAACGGTTTTGGATTAAGTGAGTTTGCTACCCACCCCTTAGGTGAGCCCTGCCTACTGTCAAAGGTCTCGCACCGCGCTAAGCCTACACCTGTCATGCGCATTCGAGGGACGCCATAGGCCAAGCCTAGGTGGTCCGATCCTGCGCTTCTCCAAAGGTACCAAGCCGGTCATATGCACAACTGTGCAAAGCACATACGATCTTAGAGCACCACCGATTCACTATCCGCACCTAGCGCTCACTCACGCATTCGAGGGGCTATAACATGATCATTACGTCCTCAACGCTCAAGTCACAGAATAGAAGACAGCCTCTGTCTAAGTTCCCGCCTGGGGCGTCACACGAGCCTCCACGAAACCAACCTCAGTTGTGACTGGGCCGATATTGGAAACAGTTTAGTCACCCCGTGGTACAGATGGCCATACACTCTCATCCATCTATAAAGACAGGATCCTGTGCACTGGCCTCTCCGTGCCTCTGATAAGGCACTAGCCGCCCGCCCCGCCCCTGGGCCGACACGAGTACAGCTTGTGCTCTAGAGAGGTCGCCACGTTCTCTGGGCTGCACCATTATTTTGTGCCCGGAAACCCCCTTGCAACCAAGGGTTGGGAATCACAGGATAGAATGAGGGCTCGGATTGAATTGAAAAAAAAATTATATTCGGCAACCGCTGATCCACTCTATGCGTATTTTTCACTTATCATTTCTTAAACTTTCTTGGCGGCGTGGATACAAAGCAGAACCACTTAATAAATAAACCCCGTTAAGTTCGTAATACTGAATTTTCAAAGTAGTGGTTACAGGACTGCCAGGAACCTAAGATCGATGGCCAAATTTTTTGAACCCTCCTCAGGCAAGGGTTTAAACTGTAATTCCGAGGCGAATCGTCGATGACCGATTTTTTTTCAAATTTCACCACTTTATTTTTTTATGTAATTGTACATTTTTCAATTTAATTGTATATTTCTACATAATGATTTTTCAAATTGACTATAAAATAAGAAATCGATCATAAACAATGGGGGTTTTGCACGTTTTTGTCCATTTGGCGGCTTGTACTTCACGTTTTGAAGGTTTTTAATCATCGAAAATTCGCTCTTTACTGATCAATTTGGGATTTAAATGCAATTGTGACTGCAAACCTCAAATTGACTGACGAAGAATAATAAATGACTGCATTGAAATTTAAAATTAGAATCACAAACAACGAGATCACACAAATAAGTACAAAATCCCATTTGTTAAACTTGTAGAACTTATTCTACATACCTTTTTCATGTATGTCAATTCAGCTTCAACTGGGCAGTTGTTGCCCAAATGAAGGTGACTATTTTGAAAATAAAGACATTTTGACTTAATATTATCATCTACATGGAAATACATCATGCATATAGAAAATTACCTACCTCCATTTTGTTCAGTTGCGTACGGTGTAGCTTTGTGGAATAATTCTTCACTCTCGGAGTAAAATTGAATAAGTATCGAAGTGTCTCAAAAGGTACGTTTCGTTAAAAAGGAAGTTGCTCGGGCTTAATCAATTATAGACAGAAGAAAAAATCAAAAAAGATTAACAAAGATTGTTATATTTTTCAATTGTCAACATATGTTATAATATATAACAATATATACAATAATATAACAACATGGGTTTATAACTAAAGGGATATTAAATGTGGGCACATCTGGAAGCAGCTTCCTTTACTCAGATCTCTGGTTCCTGGATTACTGAAATATCGCTTTTTATTATATTAACTAGCAATATAGAATTGGAAGAACTGATATTCTAGCTTCTTGAAACACAGACAGACAGAGAGAGAGAGAGAGAGAGAGAGAGAGAGAGAGAGAGAGAGAGAGTGAGAGAGAGAGAGAGAAATTAATCCATCTATTTCCATTACACCTTCGCACATTCTCTTATGTTCTTGAAACTCAAACCCCCAACACCCAACATCAATACATTTTTTCTCGTTTCTTCAATTTGAAAAATTGACAGAAATTGCTAAAGAAACAGGCAGTAAAAGAGATAAATGTACATTTTTTAATAATATGAATCAATTCTAAAAAATCTTTTTTCAAACGTTTGGTGGAGAGGCGGCCATTTTTTATTTCTTCTTTTTATTGTTTTTTATATCTTCTCATTGTTTAGAAATACGAAAGAGTTTTAAATTGTTGTTACATTTTTCTTTCTTTTTTTTTTTTTTTTTTTACAAGCCCTCGTTTATCTTCTCATGTACACTGAGCACGTTCTATCAAAGGCTGGTGACCACGGCCGGAATTAATGGATAAGTTGTTTTTAAAAATTGTAATTCATGTCAGCTGAATTAGGATTTAGAGGTTAGAATAAAGCGGGGAACACACATACCCGACATAAGCGAAGCTACCCGACGCTTTGTCTCGTTTTGGTAGTCTGTGAACATCTATGCGACGTCATGCGCTCGCCACGTACAGTCACACAGCGAGTATCGCAAATCAGTATCACAATCGCAAATTTAATGCATTCTGACGAGTAAAACCATGTAATCAATTGTTAGTTAAATTCGTTCTCTCAATAAATGATATTTCGGTGTTTTGATCAATTTTCTACCTAACGATCATAATTAAATAAGTTTTATAAAAACTCATGAATTCTTGATCTCATTTAATTTAGTTTACATTAAAATAAGCATATTTATATTAATATAACGACAAAATTACATACACACAGTGTAAAATAAACAACAAAAACCATGTAATAAATTATTAGTGAAATCTTATGAGCAAAAGCATTTAATAAATTATTAGTTACATTTCATGAACAAGACCATGTAATAAATTGTTAAATTCATTGTATCAATAAATGGTAATCCGGTGTTTTATCAATTTTCTCCACAAATCATTAATTTTTTTTTAAACAAAAACTAATGAATTTTTTATGTCGCTTAATTTGGTTTATATTAAGATAAGTTTGTTGTAATAAATATAACGATAATAAAACGAAGAAAAGGTTTGAAATAAAAATACGCGTGTCTGGTTCTTTTTGTGTTCGACTGTACTCGATGCTACACGACGAAAAAATGGACAGTGGGTATCGCAGAGCGCATAGTAGAGTAGCGTTGCGTGGCATCGGGCAGATGTGCACGGTAGTAGTACGATCTTATGAAAAATTGAACATTGGGTTTGCATCACCGCTTAAGTAATACTTGTAGAATTTTTATAAAACTGGAAAAATACAAGATCCTCCGGAAATCAACTTAAGACCCTGTTCACTCAATTAGTAATACCAATGTATTGGGTATTATAATTTCAAACACAGTTCTCACTATGATTGAATGAGTCAACCAAAAACCAGTTTTATTGAAATATCACCGTCGGTCGTGCGTAAAACGAAGGTAAGTGAATCGCATTACGTTCAATTTGGGTGAAAATCCTTAATATTCATAGCAGGGAGGGAAGTGAAAAAATTATCGCTGCTTGGGTTACAAAACCGATGGGGTTGAGACAATATAACTTCCATCCCTAGTAAATCCGAGACCCTTTCGACGTTAATGCGAATACAACCCGGGCTTGAGAAGACATTGCTCTGTTCATTTTGGATAAAAGAAACCGTTCTCCCGTATTGCAAATCTTAAGAGAAAATGCTAATTTTGACTAATTTCCTCCCGACATATCATTTGAACAAAGTGGATCTAAGGAATCTTCTTTTTCACTCTTGAAATACAAAAAATCCATCTGATAAAACTTATTAATTTTTACGCCATGTTTTCATTTTGTTAACTAATTATAACTGATTTGACACATGGAAATGAATTTCAGTTCGTACCCAGTGTTAGCAAAACCGGAAGGTTTTTTTTATCTTTCTATTTCCCTAAGGAAAACATATTAGTAAGGAACTGTGCGATATATCGCGATGGTGAGCGGATGTGGTGGATGTGATTTTCCAAGTTTGTTCAAAGAGAATTTGCTGGCGGAAGACGAAGAAAGTACGCTCATAAAGTCCAAAACCGACTTCGTGCTCTAATAATGATAATGACAGGAATGAGGGGGCGTCGGTGGATGCAAGGTTTATTCTTTGACACGGCGCTCATCACTGTAAGGTAAAGGTCCCGGGTTCGGAATCCAGCGGCCCTGCATTCGAACCCGACATCCTTACAAATGGGCTTTTTTTCAAAAACATCTGCACCCTGAGGGTTTATATGACCTCTGCTGTTGCGAATCCTCGTAAGAAAAAAAATAACGATAATAACAGGAATGCCATACAAGAAATGAATGAAGATCTTTTTTCACACGCTATTTGATATATGTTAATATGAAAGTAGAAACGTGAATAAAACTCTCAAACTGTTTTAGTAATGAGATAATTTTAATTGCTCTGTTCATGAAACTTTTTCGACCTTCTTATTTAAAATATACATGTAGTCGGTTATGTGAGGACTTAGTTAATAGAAACAGGATAAACCTGTTCTACGAGGAAAACAAACAGCAACGAAATGAACAATAAAATATTTTAAACATTGTAAATTTTCCTATGAATGTGTAGGCATAATCATAGGAAAGATTTAATTGCTCGGTATAATTTTTTGTTATGTTTTTGTATTGAATCCTTGTCGTTTAGCTTTCCTTTCTTTTTAGACGACCTTTAGAATGAAATGATACATTATGTGTTTTGAATTATCGCAATCTACCATGATTTCAACTCCGGAGAAATAATGCGTAAATGAACTAGGTCACAGGGTTGGCTGAGTATAAAAAGTTGATTGAAAAAGAATGACGGAAGAATGAAACGAATGAAATCATTATGTATTTATGCATAAAGGAGGGACTGCCATTTATATAAGTTTTTTTTTCTCTGCGGTAGGGTCATTGGTGAATTGAATGCTTTCTATTTGAAAATTGTTTAGTTATACGTTTTCTTGCCATCAGTGTGTTGTATAAATTTTTCTCTAGTCTCGTGTTGGTAGGTAGTTATCTGAGACCTTATCGTTCTATATGAAATTATAGATGCATTGCTTTATGAGCATGGCTTAAAACCGCCCCATAAAATCAAGTGCTGTTTTTTTTTTTTTTTGTTTTTTTTATACGACGAAAAAACAGCAAATAAAAAGTATTTAGTTCTAGGGGGAAAAGAACAATAATGAATTCCGTTAGTTCCGTTAGTTTATTGGTTTCACAAACGTCGGGCATGGCGTGCGAGATAACGTTGTTATCTAATGTGTGCCTCATCTTTTTTTTTTGCATTTACATACAACACGAACGAACAGCTAAGTTTGCTACAATCACGCTACTATTTTGGAAAAAACACATCGATGATAATACTGGAATAAGGTTAATTTGTAAAACGAGTTCTTAGAGAGGGTATGGTGAATTTTAAACTATAACCTGCCCACAACAAAAGCATGCCTTTTTGAGGCACACTTTCCTTGCATATATTGGTTATCAGTGATTTAAGAGTCCATGAATGACTGTAAGGGTATTAATTTTTTTGTGATAGTAACAAATAACATGCAAACCTAACAAGGAGAGTAAATATTTATGTATCCACTAAGATTATTTTGGACCCAAATGTGCTGTTGAAAACAACTAATACTATTTATTCTCATTGTTGTCTACTTCATTAATAACAGGCTTAATTATCGATGTTTCAGTCGAACACTTATTTATCACACGGATTTCATTAGATCTACTACAACTTGAATTAAAATCATACTTCGCAACTCTTCAGAAACAGGTTAGCTGTTTTTCCAGTTTAACGAGGTCACTTAATTAAAAGTTGGATAAAAGTACAGATAACTTCAATAACTGGAATGGTGACGAAGCATTAAATGGACGTTGCATGTCCGGTGCATGGATCCGGAATTACAAGATTTTCATGCAATTTGGTGTTTTTCCGTCAAATTAACGCTTTTTTATTTCAAATTAACCAAGCGAATCGGTTTCAAATTAGCCATTTGTGACAACAAATTATCCTTTTAAAATTAAAATTTACTGTTTAAAGTACAAATTAACCCTTTCTTGGGGGCCGCGGGAGCCGAGTGGTTAGCGTAAGAGATTCTCGGCTCGTAGACCCCGCGGTCGCAGGTTCGATTCCCGCCGGCGCGTCTGGCCCTTTTTCATGATACCCCCCCTCTAAAAAAACCGAATACGCATACAATACATTGCCTGGCTAATACGCAAAGTACATAAAGCCATTAAAAAAAACCTTTCTCAAAAGCATTTAAAAAGCTTGGTATAAATTGGAATAAAATATAACAATGTACATTAAAATTCCAACAGAAAAATAATTGGGCCTTTCAAGTAAAAATAAAAATAATTATAATTAAAATTAAAAATTGCATTTCATAATGTGTGGTGGTGAGTGACCGTTAGTCAATGATTATTTGGATATCGTGACAACGTTTCGATCTTTATTGAGATCATCTTCAGGGCCTGGAATTTATAAACATTGTTTAAATTATACAAATTCATGTAGGGTGTGATGAAAAAATGAATTTATGCAATGCTAAAAATTTAAGATAAAAAAATGAATTGGTACATTGCTAAAAAAATTTAGATTCATTCAAAGTATTTGTACTAAGCCAAAGTGTTTGTTTTCTGTGTATGTGTCATTCTTGTGTGTCGTGTTTAGAGCGCCAGTGAGATATTGTTGTTTATTTATTTATTCAAATATCGTGAGATGCGGTCTGGTGTGATGTAGGTATCAGAAAAACATTTTCTTTATCGTGCCAACGTTTCGATCTTTTATTGAGATCATCTTCAGGGCTCAAAGTGTTTGTCTTCTGTGTAATTGTG
>CM077100.1:5382475-5402498 GCA_039619505.1 Cimex hemipterus
TAATAAGTGTTGACATTCATACAAATGAGTAATCCTGTAAACGTAAAAAGAATATTTTATATAGATTTTTTTTAATGAAAACTTAAAATCCTGCATTATTTTCCGGACAACCCAATAGTTTGCTAAGGTAACAAGAAAACAAAAATTGTATCCTATATGATTTTCAATGTTCTTTTTAATGGTGTAATCAAATTTACAGTCTTAGAAGTAGAATTTATGAATTATACATTTTATCTCAACTAAGACTGTAGATAAAAATTATAGTTAATTGAAATAATTAAATAGGTTAATGATGACATTTAAAAATAGGTCAAGTTGGATTAATATTTTATAATTTTTTTTATTTTATGGGAGATTTATGGAATAAGGTCGTGGAAGAGTAATGAAACCTGAAAAATGAAATACCTCGGATATACGTGAAAATACTTTTTTTTAAATTAACCACTGGCACTCTCAACACGACACGCTTGAATGGCACAAGTATACAGAAGACAAACACTTTGAGCCCTGAAGATGTTCTCAATAAAGATCGAGACGTTGGCACGATAAGGAAAATGTTTTTCTGAAACCTACATCACACCAGACCGTGTCTCATGATTTCTGAATAATTATTTGATTCGATATTAATAAAGGAGCATGTTTAATATCTCTAAACTTCTAAAGAGACTAAAGGGCTAATACATTTTACTATATTTCAGGTTTTATGTTTTAAATAAATATACAATTTTTTTTAAGGATACTTTTATGCAATGACTACTCGACAATTTTGTAGGACTATCTAATTTGAAGAAAAGATTTGTTTTTACGCTATGAATTGATAATCCCCTCTAACAAAAAACACGACAACAAAACAAAAAGAAAAACAAATTTATGTATAATAAAAAAAAACATCAATACTTTCCAAAAGGATAGTTCCTACTCACAGTAAGTTGTTCTACAACGATCCGGATTTCGAGCCTCTTAGCTCATCATCAGGTTGAAGGACTTCTACAACCTGATGATGAGCTAAGAGGCTCGAAATCCGGATCGTTGTAGAACAACTTACTGTGAGTAGGAACTATCCTTTTGGAAAGTATTGAACACCACACTCACCCCATCATTTAACATTTCTATTCTAAAAAAACATCTCCGAAAAGCGAAACAGGGGAGCCAGAAATATATATATATATATACCATCGTAAATCTCTCAATGTTATCTTGAGGGAATTCCATTAAAAATATAATATAGAAATATGTTAAATTTCGAACAAATTATGAGCTTAGATTGTAAATGATTCGATAACAAAATTGTATATCTGCGAAAAGGTTGAATATGAGCTGCACTATTTACAATCAAGTCCTTCATTTTTCAACTGCCAGTATTTAACATTACTACCGAATGTAAAATATTTCTTAAAGAAGAAACATGTGGAGGAAAATAATGGCCCAATAGAAACTCTGAACCAAATTTGCTATTTTGAAACTTCACTCGGATTCATTTGCACAAAAAAGAAATTAACTCATATTGAGGCAAAATGTGAAAAATCCATTTTGCTGTACGTCTCCATGTGAATTCATTCAAGTGGAGGTAAAACACAGCCAACCTCAATTGATACCATAATTGAACGGACACCTAGCCATATTCATCTCGGAGGAACTCATAAAAATAAAAACAACCGTAATGACCGAAGAAAGACATCTGTAAGGAATTTACCCGCTGCAGGAAGAGACGAGCTGCATTATTTATAGAAAAACGGTACTCCAACATGAAACAACGTCTTTAGGCCACCCAACATTTCTCGATACTTTAGCAGCGATACACAGGCAGCACATTGAATTTTGTTCACCTTAATGAAGTAAATTTGAAAGATATCGGCAGCGGACCAATATCAAAAATCAGCAAGCGTCCCACCATTTTCATTTCCATGGCCAGGGGAAAGGCCGCGTTGACAATAGCCATCGTCAAATCTTTGATATTAACAGTGGCCTACTTGAGGTGGAAAGTCCGTCCAATATCAGGGGATGGAATTGTAGAAATCAACCCTCTATTCGAAATTCCTCCAGGTTAATTTCTACTAATACCTCCACCGTATTACATCGCCATTATGCCCGGAGTCAACTTAATAAATGCTGATGTCAACTGTCGAGCTAAGCATCAAGACCCCTCTTCTACTTCAGATCCACTCTGGACTCCCAACTATGTACATACTTCAATAAAACTCTTGTATTAAGTGTGTAAAAGTGTGTAAGTTTATATTAAATAAATGTTTTTTTAGGTTAGTTTTTCGCATTCTACAACTTTATATAATATACACGCAAAAGAGGATCTATAATCCAGCATCCATAACGCAAATGAGCAGTTATAATAATTTGTTATATAAAACGAAACGTTATTTTATTTACTCATGATTCAGGGGTTTGGCGTCAGGTTTATATTGTAGTTACCTCCAACAAAATTCTTTTTCTTAACGAAATGGTAATTGCAGTTTGTCGAGTTTGAGGGCTCCAGGCAATCCTGAACTGTACGCCATTACACGAGTCGTGAGCTAATAACCTTTGAATAATTCTGTGCAATCTGCAAGCTCTTTCATCGCTGCATTAATTTGCACAGCAACGTTTTGAACTGACCTACATTCCCTTCTCTTATGAAATGTTTGCACTTGTTCGTTCGCAATTAGGTGCAAGCCAATTTGCAATTTATCGATTATTTTTCCTTCCGTGCATTGGAAAAATCTTCTTTTACAATCGTCGTGAGATATGACATGAGGTGAAATTATTAAAAATTTTCAGCTAAAATGATTTCATTCTCATTTCAACATTCTCTATCAGGGATAAAAACTTAAATATGGTCGTGATTTTAACGTATTTAGTTTAGGATTTCTCATTTTAATAGATCTTTACAATTAATTAGCGGGGGTGTTGGTTGCCGCAACGGTTTAGGCGTTGACATGGCTCTCATTACTGTAAGGTAAAGGTCCCGGGTTCGAATCCCAGCGGCCCTCCATTCGAATCCGGCATACTTCTTAACGTTCTTAACGCATTATTTTGAGCAAAACCATATAATAAATTGTTAGTTAAATTGAATTGTTTTAAATAAAGTTATTCCTCTATAGTGATATACTTTCTGCGCAATCATCATAATTAAATAATTTTTATAAAAACTCATAATTTTTTATATCGTTAAACTTGGTTTATATTAAAATAAGAATGCTGTAATTAATATAATTAATATTACATGTACATAGTTTGAAATAAACTACTAAAGTATGAGTGTCCTGTTCTGACTGTACTCGACGAAAATGGTGTAATTTTATGAGTAAAACTATGAAATCAATTTAAGTTAAATTATTTTTACAAGTAAGTCTAAGTGGAGGCCACATACTTGGCTGTTGGAAGGATCAGCGGAGAGCAATAATTGTTTGAATGTATTCTTTAATTTTATATTTTTTAGAGGTCATATTTCGGTTTTAGTTTTGTTTCTGTTTGAATAAATATCTGTTCTCTTTTAAAGTTAGTTTTCATTTGATCACCTAAGGGTAGTTATTATTTACATATTCATTTTATTTTATTCTCTAGCGTTGGCGTAATCTTGATGAGTCTGTTCAAAGATCGCCACGAAAAAGTAAGACAATCAAGTAAGCGATGATCACACAATAAATAGTTTTAATTAGCAATAACCCAATTTATTTTTGCATTTCTTAATGAATGATAGATTTAAGAGACATCATATTTATGATGGTAATTTCAACCGACAAAGGCAATGATGGCGTTCGCTACAATTAGAAATGTTACTATAATTTCCGTTGGACGCAGAGACACCTATGATTGAGAGGCAATTAGATACCTTCAAAATCGGGTAATTTCCTTTAAAAAGAATTACCTGGTGACACGTCTACGGTGTAAAAGAGCTCGTTTTCCTTGTTTATGGTAGTGAACTAACAAAACTGCCTGCTTAACTGTCGGAAAAGCGGCTCATTTTAAATGTCAATAAATCTAGAGGCGTGAGCCTTCCCTAAGGGCTAATTATTGTAAATGGTGATTTACAGTTAAAAGGAGTAAAAAATTTAAAACTGAAGTGGGCCAGTAATGAACTAGACTTTCAACCCCGAATGATTTCACACCGATGTGCTGAACCCTAGCGTCTTTACCCCAAGACAGTGCAACTACCCAGTTATGTAGCTGGGTCGCTAAGGAAAATGTCGCTTCCCAACCAACGGGGTAGACTCCAACGGGGACTTTCGACATCTAGGTCATTTCAGTCCCCAGCGGACTACTATATCTAACCTAAAACTAACTAACAAATGTGGAAAAGACAATTTATTTCCTACCAGTCATTAGGGAGTTCCACAAAATCAAGAAGGACATCATGGGGTGCGATGGTAATTCTATCTCAACATCACCTTTCACTACTCACACTAATAAATACACTCACTTAAATAAAATACATAAAACGTATTTATGTACAATAAAAACTCATGCCTTCCAAAATGTGGGCTCGGCGGCCCAGGAACTCGCTAACGTGTCCTAGAACCATTTTTAAATACGGCGGCATGCCTCGTAACCGAGGATAAGCTGCTATCTCCCAAGTTCAGCACAGACTAACGAAGGGGCTTGTCCTGACGCCCCTAAGATCGCCCTGATAGTAGAATCTATCAAACTTTCTCAGTCGCCTTTTTCGTGCCGAGGAGTAAGCCGTACATCCATAAAATATTTTGGAACAAAGCAGGAGTCAGACATTTTTAACACAGTCTCCATGTCCGCTCACGCCCTAAAGTGACTAGCAATCGATGTGTGTCCGCCATCTCAACATCTCACCAAACAAGAGGCCATGGTACCGCACCATCTCAAGGAAACGCATAGCTGTGCTCCTCAGGCCGAGTTGAGGGTGCTATGAGTTCTGCTCAATCTGCAAAACTGGGCCCCAACGTTTTCGACAAGAAGAAAGTAAATCCAGTTTCGTCGGCTCTAGCAACCACAACGTTTATCGCCGACCTCCGCGATATGGTAGAAGTATCAGGACGGTAGAAAAAGAGATCGGTAAATTGCTCTCCGGAGTTCCGGGCGTAAAGCCGCCAGCTCGCAGCACAGACAGGCCAAGGAGATGTGAGCGCGTTTTTTGGGGCGAGAAATGGGCCATACTTTCATAGAAGATCCACGAATAATGAGCGTTATTATCAATTAAATGCGGAGTCTCACAAGGGGGGGGGGTTTGTCTTACTTACATTAACGCTTCATTAAAATTGAGCCTTGCTGAATAATCCTTAGTTATCTTGGTGACAGTACTATTACTTATTAATTAAAATTAAATTTCGAACCTTATTAAAAAAAATTTTTGTAATAAAAGATTTACTTTATGAAATTCTCTGCTTTTAAATTTAAAAAACTGACGTTATAACTTTTGTAAACAGTAAAGGATTAATTAATAAATTTTACCTTTTTTTTAAATCTAGGCTTTCGTTATAATGTGTGGAATAAATTTTCGATATCGCCAGTTTTAACAGCAATTTAATTTTATCATCGTTTTCAGTATTGGAGCAAAGGTAATCATTAAATTTTGTACAAATGCTAAAAATAAAAATTGTTATTCAGAAATCGTGAGATGCGATCTGGTGTGATGTAAGTTTCAGAAAAACGTTTTCTTCATCGTGCCAACGTTTCGATCTTTATTAAGATCATCTTCAGGGCATGGAATTTACAAACATTGTTTAAATTTAACAAATACATGTAGGATGTTGAAAAAAGTGAATTTATACAATAGAAAATCTATTTTTTATATTACAATAAATTACGGTTTTTAGTTGAGATAAAAAAGTCAGTGACATGAGTGGGATTCGAACCCCCGATCATCGGCTAGATACGCCGCTGCTCTACCACTTGAGCTATCGTGACCACGATCCACTCGGACACCAACTCTCCGTCTCAACCGCAACTTTTCAATTTTCCCTCCTTTTTGCCATTTTTCAAATATCGGATTGAATTCTCGGCGACAAATGAAATGGCCACGGAGAGCTTTAGAAAAGTGTATTTCATTTTAAATCATTAAATTCTCTAATTTCCTGGTCCGCTGGACCAATCAATATGTTACAATTCATTAAGGTTTTTAGTTGAGATAAAGATATATATGTATAAATGTTACCGAGGTGGCTGGAGAATACCTCAAATTGCATCGAACTAAAATGAATTAATTTTAAAAAGAATTAAATTTTTTAAATTGTTACACTTTAATTTATGAAGTAAATGATTAAAAGGTCACCGACAGTATCGAACTGGGGATTAATAATTATGTAGTATAAGTTATAGCTTTCGAGGAAAATATCCTCTTCATCAGGCCGGTTTTATACATTATGAATTTATGAGTTGGGCTTAGTACAATGACATTGACAATATTGTATTTTCGAATGGATGTGTGGTGGAGTTTGTCTCATTAATTATACCAATTTTAAGCTACCTTATAAATGTATTTTAAGTATTTTTTCATATGTCATTTATAACACTGGGGAACGTATTGCCCTCAGTTATTTCGTGGTTTAATTTTATGAATAAGATATATTTAAATATTTAATTAAAATAGTTACACATGCTGAACACGCAAAGGGGTTCCGATTTCACTCGCGGGTTTTTTAATCTACTCCTAAGAGTTTCGTCGTTGCGCCATCTTCGGTGACGAACCGTAATAGCCAGCATCAAAATAGTTATAGCTTTGCGAAATCATCGAAATTAGTTCTCTGCCTAATAAACGAGATGTTTTAGCAAGATCCGGAAATTGACTGGGACTTGAAATTGATGATTTCTCTGCCTTGATTGCTTTCAATTCCCACGTCGCTTAATCTGTCCTCCTAGCTGCTATTAATTAAATTATTGACTCTCCTATATTTATCGTTTGCACATCAGTTCACTGATTTCACTTGTGAACTGTCTTGTGTAAAAACCGTCTATCAACGTTTTATTTATTCTTCGTTAGATTTTTTAGCACAACCAGAGTCAAAATTAAATATGCAAATCTCCCTCTTCATTTTATCATTTTGCCTTATGCAACCGACACTTTTTTAGATGAGTTTAAGTAATTGCCTATACAATGTGTCCTTTCTAAATGGTCCCGCTGATTTTTTTTTTTTTTTTTTTAACCAATGACGCTATAAAAAAAATATGTGTCCAAATATTTTTAGTATAGTTTCATATTTTTACAATGAATGTTTAATTTATACATTTTTTAGGAGAGATAGCAACGGCAGATGTCGTATAACCTGAGGGTTGCCGTTATTTTAAAAAAGAAGCCCATTTGTAAGCATGTCGAGTTCCAGTGGCCCTGCATTCGAACCTCTGGACAGCGATGAGCACCGAGCCAGCGCCTAAACCGTTGTGGCCACCGACGCCCTCGTAATTTATACAATTGTTTTAGTAGATTAGAGAAATCATAGGTTATAGTTATAATTACGTATCTATTACAAATTTAAAATACGGCTTACCTTTGGAATAATCCCTTCTTTTTGCCATTTTTCAGACGTCGTGTAATCAGAATTCGATTCTCGGCGACATATGAAGTGGCCACGAGCTGTTAGTGAAGTTATACTTCTTTTTACTTATAAATCCATTATATTTAATGGTCTATTGACCAAATTACTTCTTTTAATTAATTAATCTTTTCATGTAAAAATGAAACTAAAAACGTTAGTACCACGAGCGGGATTTGAACCTATCAACTCGGATACCATGGCACACTAACAGTGGCTACTTCAATTGTTGACGAAAATCGAATCCTGATTACACGACATTTGGAAACTGGCAAAAAAGAGGGAAAATTCGAAAGGCTATATGTTGAAATGGAGAGTTGATGTCCGAGTGGATCGAAGTAACGATAGCTCGAGTGGTAGAGCAGAGGCGTATCTAGCCGAAGGTCGTGGGTTCGAATCCTTCTCATGACACTGACTTTTTTTATCTTAACCAATGCCTTATATAAAAATTAATTAATTGAAAGAAGTAATTTGGTCAATAGACCACTAAATATAATGGACTTAAGAAATATGTCGCATAATTTTTTTTTTTTTTTTTTTTTTTGAAAACTGGGAATCAAGTGTTTTGGGTAATTAATACAATTAAAATTAAACATATATTTAATTAAAAATCTTAGAGATTTTTTCAAATATAAAATTATTAATTTATAGACCAACGGTATTGCATTTTTACAAAATCTTATATGAATAGAAGAATTTGTTTTTATATTTAATTTTACATAACTTTTAATTTTGAGTGTATTCTCCCTCCCCCACCCATGACGACCAGGTAAATAGTTGTATAACGTGTCTTTACCTTCAAATGGCTTAATAAAATATTTAAAAATCAAAAATAATATAAAATATAAAGAACATTTAACGATTGGTTTTCAACTGGGTATATTTGAATGATGTAATTATTCGTAACACTGTCATGAGTTATTGTTCGACAGTGAGTTATTGCGAACCGGTGACAATAGAGAACGGCAATCAGTGCCATTGGCTGTTTATTTTAATCAATATAAAAACGTTCCGCGAGTAAATATTTTAAAAACGGTATATCACTTAGGTACTTAATAACGTTTTATTACTTGTTCGAGCGTGTTTGTTACTTAATAATCGAAATAAAGGAGAAAAAAGTCGTCAAATATCAGTGCAAACTTAAATAATAAAAGATACGATATATTTAAATATTTTAAAACATGAAAAACTTGGATCGAGTACTTATTCAAAACACACCCATTCCTGCGAATCGCCGATAGGAACTTAAAACGGGTCTCGTTAAATTTTTATACCACTCTAGGCTACGTTTTCATCTTAATTATTTACTTTAACAGCTCTTTTATTATTTACAGGGTTTCTTATCTCTTTCATTCTAATTTGGTAAATTTTTAAGCTCTCACTGAACTTGATTCCAACCAATAAAACAAAGTGAATTTAGTTCGGAAGGTTTTATTTTTGACTGAAAAATTGTTAAACCTTGCGGCTTTTAAAATGACACGATCAATGAATATTGAATAGATTCGTAGCAATAAATTGGCTTCATTTAGCTATAAATTTAGAATTTTTAAAAAGATCCCGCCTTTAGTTTACTTAAATATTTATAAATAAATTAACCTTGACTGTTTTCAGTCAACGGTATAGTTTATAATTAAAACAGTAGTTACGTTAATTAAATTTGTTCGCAGTTTTCCCTCTGGGTTTACTCGAGAGTTATTGAGTTTCTGTCGGTAACTTATGTTATTTACAGAAACCGTTTCATGACTGGTTGATATTAAACGAATTAAAATAATGTCGTCAAAGTTTTCAGTAAAACGTACGCTGTACAGTAGTCTTCAAGTGTGGTCCAAAGAACAGGCTTTTAAATCACATCCAGCACTATGTCAATTGTGTTTATATTAGGATAAACGGTTGAGTACTTAGTTTCAATCCGGTGTCAGTGGGATTACTACGCTGTTATATGGTTGGCTGTATAAACTCTCTCAAATTTTCAAATTTATCCTTCTTCATTAGGGCGCACTTTTCCTCAATCCTTTCGTACACAGGGCGATCGTGTGATTTCAAGTTAATAACGGCAAAACGTCTTTGCAATCCCTTAAGTCGCTAATTAACAATCATCATTTGGACAAATGTCATAACCCAACAGGGAAATGATTGATCGACCACATGTTGCAAGGACTGGGGGGGGGCTTTCAACAATTTGTCTTGTTGAAGCTAACAACGGAGCCGGAGAACGCTGAGATAGATAGCGGCATTAACCTTTTCCGCCAAGCACTAACGGCCAGGACCGTAGAATCCCCGACCAAATATATTTTGAGAATATATGTGCCCTTCAGAAAGATAGGTCATATCTGTTAAATTCGATATTTCCTAAAATAACGACGATAAAATCAATTGATTGGTGTGCATTTTTTTTCGTAGAGAAACGTTTAAAAAATGAACTGTCAGATATATATATCTTTATCCGGCTAGTTTTTTATAAAGATCGCTACAGATTTTCACGAACTCTTTACAACATGCCAGCCATAAAAGGGTGCCTTGGGGATATTCAAACGACTGCGGATGATACATGGAATTCTTTGTTTATGTTACTTCCACCGATGTAATAAAAGAGTTCAGACCAACAATTTACATAATGCTTTAATAGTGGTAACAATACAACAACCATCGAGCTGCTAACATTAGAGGTGAAGAAAATCAAAATTTTATTTAATGTTTTTTTTAACTCCAAATAAGCGAAACGATGATCCCATTTGTAGATTATGCAATAACATCCACCCATAATATCTTTGAATGCGAATCAACAGCTCAATGGAGGTCAAAGCGGGGAACTCATTTACCCGATGCAACTTTATGCGACGCTCCCCGACGCCTTGTCTAGTAGGGTGTACACATCTATGCGAAGTCAAATGCACGCCACGTACAGTCAGACAGCGTGTATCACTAATCAATATCACAATCGCAACGCTTCTTTTGTTCTTAACGCATTATTGATCAAAATCTTATAATAAATTGCTAGTTAAATTTTATCAGCACAATCATATAATAAATTGTTTATTAAACTTTAAAACTTTAAATAAAGATAATCCGGTGTTTTGATCAATTTTCTTCCTAATCATTATAACTAAATAATTTTTATAAACACTCACGAATTACAGGTTCGTACCTTTCATTTCGCCTTCTCCTCACACTTTCACGCCCATCTGGAGATCGTAGAGCAATTCTCCACTCATCTGTAAAATGTACAGCAGACAATCGTCCAAAGGCCAATGGCTTTGTTACAGAGCAAATGCGAGCCGTGAAATTCTGGGTGTTCTGGTCGATTCTCGTTCTTTTATGGGGCAAACAGCCATCAGACCATACTGATTCTGCTTCTTCGAGCAGGGCGTTCAGAAATTTGGACACCTCGAACTTCTTGGAGCTGATGGATCGCTTGAACAACAACGTTCATCTTTTGGTTCTGTTACACTGTACCGTCCGGAACCGGGCCTTCGATGGTAGGACTCAGTTTCTCGGCGTCTCCCTTCGTTTCGTAGGGACCTCCGATGGCAAAAGCCGCATACC
This sequence comes from Cimex hemipterus, assembly GCA_039619505.1. Lineage (NCBI taxonomy): Eukaryota > Metazoa > Arthropoda > Insecta > Hemiptera > Cimicidae > Cimex > Cimex hemipterus. Next base: position 5,393,509 of record CM077100.1, read on the forward strand.
TGATGGAACGTGGAAAACATTTTAGATTCCGTAAAAATAAGCATTGAAAACTTCTATATCCTTGTTTTGGTTTAAAGATAAAGTGTGGTTACGTCTAATTCATATTCCCTATTTCCAACATAGCATAAACAAATTTTTATTATTAAATATTTTATATAAAAACATAATAATAATAATAAATATGAGGATTATTAATTAATAATAATAAAGGGATAAATTTTTTTATCGCGAAAATGAAAAAAAAAATTAGTTGGATGGAATTTCCGCCTCTCAGTGTATACGAAAACCAAATTAAGTATAAATTGAGTAAGAGGGTTATTATTATTATTATTTATTTAATAATTTTTATTAATATAATGTTATATTTTGTAAATATTATATATAATTTTTATTTAATGATTTTTGTTGAAGCAGAAATGAACAGTGTAAATTCTGTAAGCTTAGTGATATTTATGATATAATATTTTTGTTAAAAATACAAAAAACTTACCGACTGAGAGACAGCATAAAGATTTGATAGCTTAATTCGTTTCTGGGTAACGGTACATTTTATAACCAATTTGACTGTGACGGTGACACCACCCCTTTTATTAGGTGGTAAGGATCCATTTACTGACGCGCATATCGAACGGGGCAAATTTACGGTTTTAGCCTCGGCTATTCTCTCGGTGAGCCCATAAAAAGCAGTGGTATTCAATTTTAAGGCACACACCGGCTTCGTGTTATTCATTCATCAAATAAGAAACTAAAAAACATTCCCAACTTTAGTTGTTGCAACCCGATCGTTCGAAGTTATTGTGGATTTTTCCAAAGAGTTCTCACCCTCAGTTCATCAGGTTCTCTGTTTGCCATGAGCGGTTTTTCTCTCTTGTTTTTCTCTGGCCGGTTGTTCATTTTTATTGGACTTTCACTTTTTTTTCCAAGGGTTTTAAAATATTCTTGCACCCGTCCACCACTCAACAAGCCCGTTGATTACGCGGTTTCATGAATGATAAAACACGGAGCTCCGATGTAATGGCCGAAGCTGTGCCGGAGCAAGTTAAATCAGACCCTGATAATGTCACAGGGGGTTGTTTCCGTAGAAATGAAGGGCGCAGAACCCTTACTGCTCCGTACATTCGCTAACCCTTCTTCCTTCCTCCATCCGATGGTTTATTTTCTCTTTAACGGCGGAACCACGGTTTTTAAATAATTCCCTATGATCCGTATTCCAATTTACATCAGGACACCCATCGCATTTTAGGCAGTAACGAGTAAATGAAATGAAATAGTTAAAAATAAATAAACTATTTACTAACTATTTAACAACTACTTCTATATGTCAATCATCTACAATCAACCATTTTTCAAATGAAAAATATAAAAATTTTGGTAACACTATAGTTGTTACTACTGGCACAATTTTCTACGTTTTCTACTGTCACGTTCTTCTATGTTCTACGGAACCTGATTTTTTTGAAACTTGAATGGTTTGAGTGACTAATGAAGACGTACGAAAAATATGTACATATTATATACCTAGTTTTGTAACTTATACATAACAAATCATCCATCAAGTCACTTATGAATTGCTACGGCAAAAAGGCTTTTTTTTCCAAATGAGACAGAATTTGATTCTACGACTATTTTTATAATAACAATAAGGGTATTCTCGATGTTTGTAAGATGTTAAATCGTGCTTTTCTTAGCACGTTAAACGTTAATTTTTCCGCATTGCTGCGCGTGGCGATTCGTAGGACCAAAAATAAAGCTGTAACAGTACTTGAAGGCGTGTTGTTGTTTGTTTTGGTTTTGTATTGTGTTAAATTGTAAGATGCCAGAAGTTAATAAAAAAAGAAAATTAATCAACTTTTTCATACAAAATATCTATGCACTCGAAATTACTAGCAAATGCTAATACTGCAACAACAATGCAAAATACTAGCTTCAATTCGTACCGACATGGTTAACTTTTATCCTAAGGTCTAATAGCATAGGACTTTATGGGATATGGGTTGTATCTATTTCGAATGAGAGTAATGAAAGTATAAGGACAGGTCAGAAATTAACAATAGAAATGTGTTGTTCTGATTTAATTAATGGATATTTAAAAATAAAAATATGGGAAAAGAAAGAACAGCTGTTAAATTCATGGCTGCCATGTTGGTTACCTACGCCCTAACGGATACCAAAGTGACTACGTTTTCGGCCTAACACCAAACATTGGCCCAGGCCGGTTAAATGGAGCAATGCTAACTAGCCAATTCTTTCAAGTCTACGTCATCATATTTCTCGATCTAACAGGAGTTAACAGAGTTAACAGGGTTAACACAAATGTAATGAATGCCAATAATATTTACTGTTCTAAGAAATTTTCGATCGTAAACACTACAATTTTCAATACCATTTGAAAAATGGAAAGTTTCAACAATAATCGTACTAGAGTAGTAAAATATGGACGAGGCAAAAAGTTGTTGACGTTAACCTTAAATATTTGTAGCTGAAAGATTTACAGCCCCGTAAAAAGCGTTTGCGGCAGTCTAATCCAATTTCGTACTCAGTGACGTTCAAACTTCGATCGAAACAAACTCAACGCTCAAATTGAATTTTTTTAGTCAGTTTGCCATTTACACAAATCCTTATAAACGTTTCAGTTTCAAGTAATTTAAAGAGAGTCCTGCAGAATTCGCAAAATCCTAATCAAACCAATTTTATTGTACCATCCTTTTTAACGATGTCGACCCTTACTGACAAAGCCCCTGCACCGTTTCTTTACGACTTGACATCGGTGAGAATTCCAGAAATACATGTAATTCAATAGCTAGGAGGGGCAAAATCAATGTCTCCTTTAAACGACTCTCTCGTCTACCGAGGTTGTTTGTAAAATATTGTAAAATGTATATTTCAGTTGGCGGTTATTAACCAAAGAAATCATTTTACTTGATTTATAAGTTTTATGTAAAGTGTGGTTGAGATGAAAACTCATGTCGAGAGCAGGACTGGAACCCACTGGGACTCGAAGAGGGACGGCCGGCTCTTTACCCCGGTGCTCTAACCACTTGAGCTATTGGCTTCGGTCCCCATGGATGCCAACTCACTATCTGAACTTACAACTTAATTTTTCAAATTTCCCTCTTTTTGTCATAAAATGTTCAAAAAGGAACCGGAATATTTGTAATTTAGTCTTATTCTGCCAATTTTAGTGTTAAATTTACCGATGTATTCTTAGAAAATACAAGCCAAAAAAATACAAATGTTAATCCACCTTTTTAATAATAGATTTACATAAGAATAATAAACATGAAGATATTACATTTTGTAAACAAACACCTTTTCTCGTCATTTCTCCATTTTAATGTAGTTATATTCTCTTTAACCATCGAAAGTCATCATCTTGAGCTAGAAGTTCGCAATATTATTGTGAGGAGTCTTCGAAGTGATCGGCAAGTGAACATCGCAGAGGCACTGTCGTTTCCCACAGCGTGGTATCCCGGCCTTTAACCCAACTGATGTGTTTTTACATTTAACCTAAATCTTTGTATATTATGCAAATATATTTCATTAGTAATTCAAGTAATCAAATAAATCAACGACAATCAATACCAATGAGGGAGATATAATAATCGACACAACAATTATTTCACGAGTACAACGAATTGATTATATGGTTCAAAACGGCGATCCAACAACCATAACATTGTGATTCGAGCTGACAAACACCTGTTGGAGGACACGCAAGAAGATTTAATGTTCTAGCAATCGATGAAGTGGCAACAGCCATTGTTGGAGAACAATTTGAATCATGTGACATCGTACTGCACCTTCTAAATAAAACTAGGAACACACTAACCCGATGGAATGCTACAGGAAGGCCATGTCACGTTGTGGTAGGGTGTGCATAAATTGTTTGTTAAACTTGGTTAAAGGTTGAGATTTTAAAAAAAAATGAAAAATAGCAAAAAAGGAGAAAAAGTTGAAAGGTTGGTTTGAGATGGGAAGTTGGTGGATCGAAGTCACGATAACTCAAGTGGTACAGCAGTGGCGAATTTAGCCGAAGGTCGTGGGTTCGAATCCCACCCGTGACACTGACGTTTTTTATCTCAACCAATGCCTTATAGAAAGTTTTAAATGAAGTTATTCCGGTGTTTGATAAATTTTCTGCCTAACCATCATAATTATATAATTTTTATAAAACTTTATGAATGTTTGTTATTGTTTAATTGGGTTCATTAAAATAAGAATTTTGTAATTAATTGAACGGCAAAATTACGTATACATAGTTTGAAATAAACTACAAAAATATATATGTCTTGTTCTGAAGCTTCTCAGCGGACATGGTGTAATTTTACGAGTAAAACCACGAAATAAATTGTTAGTTCAATTTTATGAGCAAAACCGTGAAATCAAGTGTTAGTTCAATTTTATGAGCAAAACCGTGAAATAAAGTGTTAGTTCAATTTTATGAGCAAAACCGTGAAATAAAGTGTTAGTTCAAATTATTATATCTAAAAAATGGTATTTTGGTGTTTTGATCAATTTTCTACCAAACCATTAAAATTATTATTTTTACCTAAAAACTAATGAACTTTTGATCTCGGTTAATTTGGTTTATATTAAAATAAGTATGTTGCAATTAATATATCGAAAATAACACATATAGTTTGCATAAAAATATGAGTGTCCGGTTCGTTTGTCTTTGACTGTACTGGATGCGACCCGACGAAATCTGAGCAGTGGGGATCACAGAGTAGGGTAGCGTTGCGTGGCATCGGGCTGATGCGCACGGGGGGGGAGGTAAATACTTTTTCTTATGGAAAATTGGTAGCGTCGCATAGCATTGTTCTACTCTTTTCTTTAACGTATTGCAGGTACTCAACGCTTGCATGACGCGTGTAGTATTCAATATTGTTCTAGCATTGAAAAATGAAAAGTCCATAACATTTTACCGTAAACTGTCAAGAAAAAAACCTTCAGTCATAGTTGACAAGTATACAAGGAACATCTGAGCGTTTATTATATATTTGAATGGATCGGGAGAAACTACGTTCCCAAGAGTATATATATATTTGGGTGATGCAATAAACTATGTCGGCAAATGATATAAGGAAAATTACAACTTATACTAGCAGTCCAAGGCACAAGGGTCAGAACGCACGGAACGTAATGTCATATTATGTTCGTCAATTCGAAAAATACCAGCTTTTTCCCCTACATTCACGTGTATTCCTACATGGAGAGCGATCAAAGAAGGTGTATTGCCCGGTCAATTGTCACAAGACTGTACGGGTATTCAGGCAGTAATTGAAATAATTAAGGAATTTCATTGTTATTCAGTGTTTGAATAAAAACGTTATTGCTGGAAAATTCCATTGAACGGCAAAAAAGATGACTGCCGCATGCCCACATTTCGCTTTTATTGATCAGTAAAACAAATCACAGCCAACAAGAATGATAACGTGATTTTAGCACAAATGCCTGAATCACCCGTCGATCCTGAATTATTTGACATTCTATCAACAAATGTGATTGAAAGTAATAGAAATTATGACGGTGGGGTGAGTATGTAGACTCACATTTTGTAAATGCTGTTTACAATTATCCAATATCGAGCATTAAACACTCATAATCAGATTGAAGGAATTACAAGCACGTCTCCCGACATTAATTGTAAGAGAGATTTTTCAATGAGAAGCTGGTTTTAATGCCACTCAATTTTGAACTTGCCAAAAATGTGAATTAACAATATAAATAAATATAATTCTAGATAATAATTTGAAATTGTGATTAGTTGTCTTAACTACATCATTAAAATTGAAAGTAAATTAAAATCTGCGATATTATTTGTGCATTTATCTCTGTGTTTAATATTATATTTTTTGTTTTAAATTTCTCGAACCAATCTAGTTCTCTCCCTTTGTTAAACTGCGTGACGCTGTTGTATTTAAATTTAAATTTAAATTGTGTTTTGTTTCATTTAGATAGTCCTCCGTGTGGTCAAAATCAACAAAGAAACAAACCTATAAAACCAGTAAATTTCATAATTTCTCCATGTCACAAACTCGCGATAACTATAGTTAAACTTATGAAAACACTTACCAATTTCAGATCTACATTCTGTGTATAGTAGGAGAGACAATTAGTTTTAGTTTAATTAAAAATTGTAGAAATTTCAAATCGTGCATGCGAACCGTTTAAAGAACAATAGTTATCCGGGAGTAAGAGAGGAAGCAATGCCTCTGAAGCAAAAAGGCAATCGAGCAGGCGCACATCAATACAGCACCCAACCTTGAGGAACCCAGATTTGATCGGACGAAAAAGAGATATCAACTTCCTACAGATCCAGACTTCGAAGAGGAAGATCCGACCTTGCCCCATTCGGAAGAGGAGGAATTCTCGTCGTCCGAAAGAGCGGACGCTCGCTACCCCACGGCCTAGATGAGGAGGTGCCTCCGAAACGCACCGCTCTCCATACCAGCTTCCGCGCCGCCATTAACCTTTAGCGTTATCTGTTGCAGGAGTGGCGTATTAGTAGAGCTGAAGGCTTTGATTAAAGAGAATCGAAGAAAGTAAGAATTAAAGGGGAAAATTAGTAGTATACTTAGAACCTTAGAATTAGAAGTAGGGAGAGCCTATCTATTTTGAGAGAAAATGATAGAATTTCTTGAGTCGGGTTAGGTAGACTGAGCGCGAACCTAATACCTCCAAATGCTCAGCCAAGTAGGGGGGCAGATGCCAAAGCCTCTCTCCCTAGTACAAGCAGCGGAATTATCCAATATGCATAAATAATATGAGCTGATTACCACGAGTACTTACGCGAGGAAGAACACCATCAGAATAATTTTAACAGTGCCCTTAAGAAGTACCTATCCAAACTGTAAAACGTCAGCGATTATGAGGAGCCTTCCACAAACATGAAGTATTGAGCGGAGCTACTGAGAACCATGCAAGACACCTACCAAGGGAAAGGTACTCTCCTTGAGGCCGTCATCGTCCAAGGAACAACAGAGGAATCACCGAGGAGCACCCGGTTGCGACTCTGGAGGAGGACACCATCTTACCAACGAGATGGCTTTGAAAATGCTCCTGCGTCGAATTGAAGCAAATCAGACGACAAGGACGATTGCCAAGGGGTGGAGCATAGCAGCTGGGGTAGGAGTCGGCCCTAGTTGGGAGGGATAGTGTAGAGTGTGAGAGACAATTAGTTTTAGTTTAATTTAAAGTGTATAGACTGGGAGGGAAGAAATGTGAGGGAGACGGATCCCATTGCGCGCGACGGACGTTGTATCAGTCTTGTTCTAAAGCTGGGAAGACGATGATCGCTGCCGTCTTGCTGATACTGGGCGAGTGTCTTGTGTTTTGTACCTCTCAGGCTGAGTGGTTTTTGCAATTCTATGTTCGTAGAATAGTTTTGCGGGACTGTAACACCTGTAGATAGGAACCCTCGCCCTTACTGCAAGCCATATGTAATTTTGGGACCTGCAGTTGATAGGAAGCCGTTTGTATAATTGTATAATCGACAAGAAACAAAGTTCATTTATGTAATGTCTTTAAAGATAATAAGATGTTAGTATAGAAATTAGTAATTAATTGTTTTCCAAGGGCCAAGCTAACATTCTGTATAATTGATAAAACAGTTAAAGAACATAAATATACCAAACAATTGTGTTAATTAACTGTAAATAAACAATTAACAGTTTTAACAGCTTAAGTTTTATTGAAGGTTTGCGCTTCTGTGCCCTTCCTCATGAAAAAATCAGCCTGTTTCTCCAGTCCTGGGTTCTCAAAATCAAGCCGCAATTGAACTGTAACGATTGACCTGTTTGGAAGGACTTTCGCTCCAATCACACACTCCCAAATCTAAGTAGCTATCGTGGTACGTACTTACAATTCCGCGCTTTCTTGGCTGTGGATGAGAACCTGCAAGGCTAATGAGAATAACGCAAATATGTAGTGCACCCGCGAGAGAAGTTTGAGCTTGAATCATATTTCCGAGAAACAACGGGGATTTTTTTTGGTGGGGGGGGATCCAGGGTGTTCCAGAAGTAGTTGTTTCCCGGCTATAAAGAACTCCAGTATGAAAATGAAATTGCTAGGAAACTGATCGACCGACCAGTCTATTCCTATCCGTCTCACTGAGCTTACCTATTTTGCTCATGCATGTAAAAATAAACGTAGAATTGACAAATAAAAATGTGTTTTCAGTACGCATTGTTATTAGTTTTTAATTTTATTTATTCACTCTACGTTTATTTTTGAAATTATTAATTTTTCTTGATATACGCCACAGACACCTAGTAAGGCCCGTTGGCCCTCCAAACAGTCCGTGGTCGACAGTTTGTGATAGGGATGAGCATCAATTGTCGATGTATCGAAAACATTCGTGGTAGGCCACCGTTCAATCGATGGTATCAATGTTTTTTGACCATCTATGGTAGACTGTCGATGTTTTATAAATTTCGCTTTTTCAGTTATTCCTAATTTCCACTTTTGTGAATAGGGAAGGAATGTCGCATATTCTTCTGATGTGAAAGTGACCTATCCGAACCTGGCAGGAGGTGTTCAATTTGTTGCCTTACTGGCACATCTGTTCTCTTAATTCAATTAACGATCAAACATCCTGAATTTTCGAAAGCTGGACAGATTCTTGCAAAAGACAGAAATCACTTGAGAGTAGAATGGTTTTAATGCTACGTTTTTTTGTTTGTTTTTTAATTTCGTTCTGGACAATATGTGGTAATTTGTACTACAATTGGTAAAATTTGGATAAATTCATTTTAATAATATAATAAATTTAGGACTTGGTTGACAGGAATTGAGGCTTGGATTATGGATGTTTTCCAAAGTAACGAAGAAAAACAGGGAGTAATTTTGAATAAAATTCGTAGGCACAAAATACTTTAACAATAGGACGTCTTTTAACTAAAAGGGACCGAGAGATCTATATATAACTATAAATGTTATATATATATATATATATATATATTATACTCTTCTTCTGCTGTTATGTCGAG
>CM077100.1:5402898-5414590 GCA_039619505.1 Cimex hemipterus
TATATAATTATAGGCAAAAAAATTCCTAATAAATGTTATTAAAATAATAAACATCTTTCTTATTAGTCAAGTAAAGGCGAAGTTGGAAAAATTTTGTGGCACATAAAAGTAATTTGCGCATATGAAAATAATTTATGGTTTGATGGTACTATAATGAGTACTCAAAAATCATCGATGTGTATACTATAGAGTCGATGGTCATAGCACGATGTTTGATGGTGAGGTTCCGATATTTAATAGATGGTGATATGTTTTTCTATCGATTCTCATCCCTAGTTTGGAAAGCCGAGATTATTTTGTTTTGATTGCCAAATGGAATCACCAAAATCACTGTTCATCCAAGAGCATTTCAATGAACTTGAATTTGAACGCAACAATAATTTCAATCAATTACAGTTCGTGGTCGATTGATCAATTAATTTTTTCAATTAATTTATCTTTATGAAAGGTATTGGTCGAGATAAAAAAGTCAGTGTAACGAGCGGGATTCGAACCGCTGCTCGTGCTATCGTGACTTCGATCCGCTCGGATACTAACTTCCCATCTCAAAGGAGGGAAAATTCAAGAGCTGAGGTTGAGATGGGGAGTGGTGTCCGAGAGGATCGAAGTCCCCACTGCTCAAGTGGTAGACCAGCGGCGTATTTCGCCGAAGGTCGTGGGTTCAAATCCCGCTCGTGACACTGAATTTTTTAATCTCGAACAATATTGATTAATTAATTGAATAATTTCGATTTATGTAACCCAAAACACAAAAATAATAGTGTCTACTAACTGTCTAATTTTAGCTACTCCGTGAATTGTGTTCATTTCATCCAAATATGTTTTCCACCAGTAATATAAATCCTCAAAACAATGTTGACAATATATTAATGCGTAAAATAATATCCTTTATTAACCCCCCCCCCGGGCAATGTCGAGTGGTACTGGTAGTACAAATTTTAATTTTAATTAATTTTCCCTTTGGTTTTAATTTTTTTAAAGGGGGTTGATTCGAAATTGTAAAACGTTAAGTTGAAGTTAAAAGGGGACAATTTGACGGAAAAACCAGTATTGCGTATTTCACTTTCAACGTCAAAAAATGCCCAAACTTGAGGTGGGATGTGCTGCACTTGAATTTGCCTTTCATTGGTCAGTGGGTGAAAGGATTATTAATTAATACTGAAATATTACCGTTGTGCTTTCCTGTTTTCAGCCTGTCTGTCATTCCTCTCAAAACCATTTCAATGTTATTTACAAAAAAATAATTGTCCCTCGCTTCTTTACGTTTTGTGGTTGGTATATTAACAAAGTCAACAAAGATAAAATGATGAAAACTAACACAAATACAAAAAAAAAATGATTGCGTAATTTAAGAAGACAAAATTGCTTTGAAAATGGTTGTCATCAAATTAAATGAAACTTGTAACGGTTAACAAGAAATAATGAAATTTGCCTTTTCCGAGAGACGAGTGTTGAAGAGGAAAAAGTCGACGGTTTGAACTTTATCCAAGCGATAACTTTCCCTCGGATTTACATATTAACTTCAAATTTGTATACATATTCAGCATTCACTAAGGTTAATTTCATGAAATAAGTAAATTGGCGAGAGGGGCGGGTGAACAGCCGAAAGATTGTATAATTTCGAGTCCATTGAATCACTTTGAATTCGGTATCAAGAGAAAAATTCGACAAATTAAATTGTGACGTCTTCACAAAACATCAATTACAATCAAAAGGGATAGTAAATCGTTTAATATGGCCTTGAAAAGTTACGTCAATTTTTGAAAACAGAAGAAATTTCGGCACGACCCACCGGACAATGTACAACGGGGTTCTATAGTCATTGTAGAATTGGCCCTTTATCAGCTGCTGTAGTCAAATAAATCTCAAAGGGAATTCAAGTAGAATAGTTGAGAGCATTTCGGAGCTACTTCCTGACAATCTCTACTCTAAATCATGCGTAAACACGTGATAGCGGGTGTACCTACTCAAAGGAGCGATGCTTTGTTCTAGAACAAGGGGGATAACTATGAACTGGCCCTCGGTCTAATAATCCAATAAATGGTAAATGATTTTACAATCAATAGCTGTAAATAATAGACGACAGTATCCTGGGTTAAGTGAAAAACCTTGGCACCATAAATATCAGCACCGGCACATGGTACATTTCAAAAGAGTACATTATTTGGAGAATGGTTAGGGGGGATTTTTGAATTTTAAGTATTTTTGATTAATTCTTCTTGAAAGTTTTAATCTCGTGTAATTCACCATCATTATTTATTAGAACCTGATGTTTAATTCTGCCAAAATCGTCTGAATCAACAAACATTGTTGTACTTTTAATCACCTTATGTCCAACAATCTTCAGCATCCAACTTTGCACTTAATAAATTCACTAGTTTCGTGGTCCGCCTGACCAATTAATATCTATGAATTAATTAAGGTTTTTAGTTGAGATAAAAATGGCAAAAAGGAGGGAAAATTCAAAAGGTGGGGTTGAGATGGGAAGTTAGTGTTCGAGTGGATCGAAGTCACGATAGCTCAAGCGGTAGAACAGCGGCGTATCTAGCCGAAGATTGCAGGTTCGAATCCAGCTCGTGGCCCTGACTAGCCCGGTGCAATGCAAAATAAACACTAAACCGCAGCACTAGTTGCCAACGCGGCCGAGAGCAGTTCCTACATAGTGCGCGGACCTTCACAATTCCGCGCCGCGCCGCCTTACCGACCTACTGTACGCCCCAACTTTGCAGTTTATACTTGGTTTAAACTAAATGTATACAAGTTTGGGTATCCCACTGAATAAAGCAGAATTCTGTATGTTGGTACAGAAGACCGGCAAAAATTGTCTGTAAAGACCAAAACTAGACATTCTCACAATTTTATCATTGAGAACTCTGATATAAATGATATGAAAAACTACTAAAAGATTTAACATTTTACTAGAGATTTAATGATTCTGAAACAATGTAGCATTTCTGGGTAAATGACCTTGAAATTGAGCAACCGTTGTCTACGTAATTCTAGCAAAAATGAACTGTTTTAATTAGAGAAAAACTTGTCTAAAACTCTTTTAATTAATAAAAGTAAGCTTGAAATTATTACCAATGAGTTGAAGGACTTTAGTCACGAAACAATATAAAAAAAACAAGGGGGCCGCGAAAAGCAAAGTTAATTGTGACCACAATTATCTTTTAACCAGCAGTCATCTCACCGCGTTTAATGGTAAATTTTCGAAATAAAGATCTCTGACTAGGTCATTATTCATTCGGTTGCCAGAACAGAAAGAAAAACAGGTCACCTCATCCATCAAAACCGATAAAACCTTGGCCTTCAATGACAATATCTTAATTCCTCAGATTTGAATTATATTCAGAACTCATTATTCATCTCGTAGCATAAAACTAATCAAAGGTTTTAAAGCATACGTCTTTACAGCTGCAAAGAGATTCTATTTATGGTAAATCAGTAACAGTTTTATTTATCGTAAATCTTGGTAAACTCTTGCTGGAAAGATGGATGCCAAAAACGGTTATTGTTGTTTTATTCATTAATGTTCGTACTTGTAACATTTAAGTTCAAAATGTACTTACGTATGTCAATAACCCCTGTTTTGTTTAATACGACTAGAAGACTATTTTCTTCTATTCTATTATATATATTCTATTCTATTATTAGTGTAGTTTTAAATAAAAATTAGAGTTGAATATGAAGTACTTTATTGAAAAGCGACCGCTTCAATGGGACTGAACCTACATTCATGAAATTAAAAATACACGGACTGAATTCCCCTTGAATAATTAATTATGTACAAAACATATATACCAAGTTAATTATACTTTTTATACAAGGTCTTGGTTGAGATGAAAAAGCTACTGTCTCCTTTCGAATTTTCCCTCATTTGCCGCCATATTTTCAAATATCGTGTATTCAGGATTCGATCCTCGGCGACTTAGGAAATGCCCACAGGGGCTGTTAGCAAAGTACTTGTTTAATTATATTAATCCATATATAAATTTAGTAGTTATAATTGTCCGTATTATTTATTTTCATTAGTTATATTTTTTAATCTAAGGTCTTGTTTCTAAAAAAGCTAGTTTCACGAGCGGGAGTCGAACCCACGATCATAGGCTAAATAAGCAGCTGTTCTAACTAGAGACAAGCATCGATAAAAAAAAATATCGACGGTCATCATCGATTAAATATCGGAACCTCACCATCGATGGAGGTACGGCCATGTATATGGTCTACGCATAGTTGGTTTCTTGAGTACTCTAACCACAAATTATTTTCATTTCATACATTATTTTTAAGTGCCACTTGTGTTTATAATGATGTTTATATTTTAATAACATCTATTAGGATTTTTTTTGCCTTTCGTTCCATTTATAGTTGTATATAAATCTCTCGGTCCCTTTTAAATAAAGGACGTCCTATTGTTGAAGTATTTTGTGCTTGGGAATTTTATTCAAAATACCTCTCTGTTTTTGTTCGATGCTTTGGAAAACATCCGTAATCCACCCAAACCCATTTCCTGCCCCTTTTAAAAAAAGGTAAAAGTTTAACATGTACGTGAACTAAATTCAACCATATCGTTAATTTATTAGAATCAATGTATTCACATTTTGCAATGAAACACTACCACATCTTCTCCGGAACGCAATTTTTAAAAGACGTAGTTTTAAAGTCAATCGTTCCTCTAAGCGATTTCTGGTTTTCGAAATAATCTGTCCAACTTTGGAGAAAATCTTTCAGAGAGAACAGATGTGCCAGTAAGGCAACAAATTGAACATCTTCTGACAGGTTGGGGGTCATTCCCTATTCACAAAAATTAAAATTAGGAAAAACTGAAAAACTTTATAAAATGTCGACAGCCCAAAAAATATTGACACCGTAACATCTAATCATGGGCCATCGATTCTCATCCCTAGCTCTAACAATTTCAGCTTCGTAACTTCTAACCACGCGGACACCAACTCCTTCGAATTAAAAAAAAAACTATACTTAATGTAAATGATTAATATGGTCAATTAATTACGGTTTTTAGTTAAGATGAAAAAAAGTCAATGGCACGAGAGGGATTCGAACCCACGACCTTCGGCTAGAAACGTCGCTGCTCTACCACCTATCGTCACGTCGATCCACTCGGACATCAACTCCCCATCTCAACCTCACCTTACAAATTACTCCTTTTGCCATTTTTCAAATGTACTGTAATCGGTTCAGATTCTCGACGACAATGAAATGGTGGCGGAGAGCTTTGGTGAAGTGTACTTCATTGTAAATCATTAATTCACTATTTTCGTGATCCGCTCGACCAATTAATATATCACAATTAATTGGTCGAGCAGACCACGAAAATAGTGAAGGAATATGGTCAATTATGACTATTAAATGCATATATGGATTGATGTATACTAACATTCAATCCTCACAAGGTTATAACAAAAAAGTCCACTTCTATTGAACTGAACTAAAAAGACATAATTAAACTGAAACAATTGACATGTGTGGAAGGACTTTCGCTCCAGTCACACCCTCAGATTTACGTCAAATCCCAAATCAAAGTAGCAGTCGTGGTACTTACACTTTTCATTGTCGGTTTGACCTGCACGAATTGGGAAACTTGTAGAATTTGAGCATGCTGGATCCTGCTGAGGTGCTTTTTCTGATGGCTGTTCTTCATTTGGCGTAATGAAGAAGCTTTCCTGATGAGAACCAGCATTGTTAACAAGAATGACACAAATAGGTAGTGCACTCGCGAGAGAAGTTTGAGCTTGAATCATATTTTCGAGAAACAACGGGGTTTTTTTTGGGGGGGGGGGATCCGGGGTGTTCCAGAAGCAGCTGTTTCCCGGCAGTAAATGAACTCGTGAAAATGAAATTCCCAGGAAACCGATCGACCGACCAGTCTATTCCTGTACGTCTCACTCACCTTACTTATTTTGCTTGTGTGATCAAAAATAAACGTAGAATTGATAAATAAAAATAAATTTTCAGTACACATTGTTAATAGTTTTTTATTTATTTATTCATTCTCCGTTTATTTTTGAAATTATTCACTTTTCTCAGTGTATGCCACAGATACCTAGATAGGCCCGGTGGATCCCCAAAGAGGCCGTGGTTGACATTTTGAGACGCATAGGTTAGTTTGTATATATCCCAATTGGAATCACTAAAATTATTGTTCATCCATTCATCCACGAGCATTTCAATGAACTTAAAATTAACTACAACAATAATCTCAATTTATGTAATCCAAAACACAAAATTAATAGTGTATAGTAACTGAACTCTTTGTTGTTAGGTTGAAAAGACAAGAGGCTCAAAAAGAGAGAACCTGAAACAGAAAGTTGAAAAGCTGACTTTTGGTTACTGGTTGAAAGGAAATTAGGCGATGTTGAAGAAACCACTAAACGCAGTAATTCAGTGTTTATGAGGCATAGGTGAGAAGGGGGGAAGCGAGCTCGACTGGAATGTACGGAAAGATGAGAATACCATGTATTTAGAAAAAGAAATGAGACGATAATATCATTTCATAGAGGAAGGAGCCAAGGAGGAATTACCTACGGTGGGAAACGTATAACCACTTCACGTTTGTGTGCACATTAGTCACGTGTGTCTTACATGGGGTGTCAAAGCTAAAACTGTCATATCAGGAGCGACACGTACGTGGTTGGCTCCCCGCTCTCAGTGACGTCCTGGTAGGTGATATAGGGTAAAAGGTTGTGCCAACCAGGCTACGCGATACGCATATTGGTCGGACCTGTCCTCACATATTTTCTGAAAGAGCAAGTACGCTCAATAGATATTATTTTTGAACATTCGGTCATTTGGATTATTAGTAAAAGTGTGTATAAATAGTCTTTAAAATATTTTAAATTAACCTCTCTTGGGATGATATATTTTTCCCCTCTTATTTTGTGCTTGTAGAGGAGCACGGTCTGCCCCACACTCTGCTTTGTTTAATATACATATTATCAAGAAATTACTTTTAAAAGGAGATTTTTGTTCAATGAACTTCATTCACCCGTAAGTGCTCTAACTAGCAACAGAGGAGAAAAAAACCACTTGGAAAAAATCAATTAATTATAAAAACTTCCTTTTGTTGAAATTGTGCATTAAAATTTGATGTGTCATGTACTTTTCTGTGTATTTTTATAACTTTCTTTTCATTTTATGTTCTATCGTACTACTACGTCAGTTTAAATATTTTTTAAATTATTTTGTTTTTACAATAACCATTTGCTGGGTCGAAAATCTTGCATATACGTGTCGGGCGTATTTCCGAGGTCACGTTTTACACTGATTACACACACCTGCATAACCTGGAAAATAAATTCACACGATTAACAACGGTTTATTATTTTACCGTTGTTCATAGTGTTCGAATCAGGGCTCCACAAAATTTAGGATATCCCCAACTCTAATGTATTTTTACCGGTCTTCCACGAATGACCCCCTCACACTGATGGAAGGCGTTTGATGTCTTAAAACAAACCAATTCCTGAAACGTTTTAATATAATTTGCCAATTATATTAATACTAAAATAATAGTAAATCGAGAATTTGCTAATAACGAGAGCAGCATTAAGTTTATAAATAGGTTATAATATCAATCCAAGTTGTGATTAAAAATATATAAACATATACAAAAGAAACGGTCAATTCACATAAAACCAATTAGTATTGCATGCAATAACATAGTAAATTATGGTCATAAAGTTAATGGTGTAAAACTAAAAGAAGATATTTCTGTAGTTAATAAAAAAAAGAATGATCTGACCGAGTGTTATTGTCCAAGATGCAGCAGGCTGGAAGAAAAAGGGTAAGATGGAACTAGATGTTGGATTGAAGAGATGATCCACGAAGGTTGTAGATTCTTGATTTTCTTTCGTAGACAATGAATAGGTACGCGGAGTAACTCGTAGGTGAGTTGGCACAGACGTACAATTATCAGCCTTGAAGATGCAATGGAGAGTGGACGCCGAAAATTGGCAAGAAAATGGCAGGAACGCTTCCGCAGGCCCGCACGCTCGTTGTCACGCGTCGCACTGATTCGCACTTGTCCTCCCCACTCTCCGCGCCGATTTATCAAAATCTCTATACGCAACTAAGCCTACGGCCGATCGCACTTTCACACCTGCTCATACACTACTTAAAACTATCTTAACATTATTACACATAAATTATAAATCCACTCTAGTTCTTAGCAAATTATTAAAATGAAAAATATCCGTTTGAAAATAGACAAAAAATTAAATAATTCAATAATTCAATATTGACACCAACACATAGTTTTAGTTGTTTTCTTCATTTTCTACATGAATTTGTATAAATTTTATTTTGTAGAGTTAGTTTTCCATTATTGAACGCGTGCTCCTTTTTTTATTTAAAAATTGAAATTTTAATTAATATTAGAAAAATGGGCGATATTGAACAGTCGCCAAACTCCCTCCTCACGTCAAAAGAACTATGAAAAAATTGCTCCTTGGCTGCAAGCGCCGATGAAAATCACGATTTGTTCTTTATTTTTTCCATATCCCTTGTGACCACATAAAATCACGCTTAAAATGGTTTAAACGGAACTTTATATTACGAAATAAAGAAAACTATTTAAAGTGACTTATTATTTGCGTTGTAACGTTTACATATTTCCATACATCCGTCCTACGAACACATCTTGGCATTTCCCAACAACACATCTCAAACCACCACCCCATTCCAAAACAGAAATTGTTTTGTTCAAAGTTTACATAAAAATTCATCACGGAAAATGTAAGATGTGTAATTTGTGCTAGGTAGCAAAGTAAAACAGAAATGGCAGAACGGTAATAAGTCCAGTTTCTCGTCATCCTCCCCCAGGAGGTCGGTTATTTATCGACTTGGCCGGTCAGTTGGCTTCGAGTAAAGGGTGTCGGCATTTTTATCGCTACAGACTGTTTTCTCGTTTTACATTTTGTGCACACTTCCGAATCGGAAACCTATGGCAGAATCGATAAAAGCCCCCATAGGCGAAACATCCGCTAACTTCGGTTTTTGGAGAACCGTTGTATCGAACGCTTCTATTTTTGGGTTAAAAAATGTAGTGTTTTTCATTTATACTGGTGTCCCTCCCCTCCAACGTCCCGGTCCTAACACCTTGGAAGAGTTGGATGTTGATCCTGTTCTTGATGAATAGGAAAGAGTTTATCAGGGTTTTATCTGAAATCTTTTCCAAGGAATGCAATGCCGTTTAACGAACGTGATTCGTGCTAGATGTGGAAATATTTGGTACTTAAGGGAACAATAAGTTTTTTTAACTATTTAGTTCTTTTGCTGTTTTTTTTTTGTTTCTTTACTCAATCATTATTTTTTAGAATTAGGTAATAATTTTTTTTTAAATGTCTTATTATTACCACGAATCTATTTTTAGTACACAAAACAATACATTAGAATTTAAGTAGTGTGTTTATTTTTTTCCACCGGTGTATTTTCGACGATAAACTCAGCAAAGTTTTATAGACTATACTTTATAGCTATGCCGTGACGGAGAACGCATGCTTCCACAATCTGGAAAATGTGCCGGTTTTGGATACACACAGGGAGATGAATGCACAGTGGTCGTACAATGGTATCATCGCCTAGAGGTTTGTAGATCGGAGAGCGCTTAATGGTGTTCAAAACTTCCGTGGGCGTGAATAGAGAAGATAAAGGTGAGAGTTGGAGAGGTTGAGTAGTGATGCTTCAACGGCTTCATGAAATTGCTGGACTGTTGGAGTAGATTTTCAGCAAAGCCCTCTGCTTTAAATTGAGTTGAAGCCCTCTAATTTCCGCCGACAGGACGAGGTAGTGATCAATCTACTAAAGCCCTTGGTGTACGACCGCTCAATTATTATGAATTGGCATCTAATTAATTGGTCAGCAAATTATTATTTTATGACCATGATATAATTTTTTCGAACGACTTGTTTAAGCAAAATTCCCAGAAATGATAAAACCTCCTGGTCATAGGGCGAAACATATTCATGTTTTATAATTAACATCTTTTATATTTAAATTAAATTGCAAAAAAAATGTGAGACAAGTAATGACATCGTATCATTTCTCCCATATTTGTTTAAATTTTTAGTTATAATTAATATTAATTTAAACAGTGATAATTATCAAACAGTACACTCATTAACTACAAAAATTCACATTTATTTAGATTATTATTCTTTATCACAAACATAAATTAAATTAAATAATTATTCAGATGTCGTGAGATGCAGACTGGTGTGATGTAGGTTTCAGAAAAACATTTTCTTTATCGTGCCAACATTTCGATCTTTTATTGAGATCATCTTCAGGGCCTGGGATTTACAAATATTGTTTACATTTAGCAAATACATTCAGGATGTGGAAAAGTGAATTTGTACAATGCAAAATATATTTTATATTCAATCAAAGTATTTCTACACACTCAAAATTTTTGTCTTCTGCGTCCTTGTGCCATTGTTGCGTGTCTTGTTGAGAGTTGATGTTTGTAAATCCCAGGCCCTGAAGATGATCTCAATAAAAGATCGAAACGTTGGCACGATAAAGAAAATAATTTCCTGAAACCTACATCACACCAGACCGCAATTCACGATATCTGAATAATTATCGATTAACGGTCACTAATCTACATCCGCTCCAAACAAATAAAATGTGAATGAATATTTTCTATATTAAATATTTGATTATTTAAATAGATAAAGAATATACTATTCTAATAATAAATGAGGGTGATCCGCGACTGAAAGACAGTAAGTATATCGACTTCCATACAGTACTCCTCACCTATGAAGACATTACCACCATTTGGCAAACCCAGACCCAGGAGTGGCCTCCAGAACACTCCTGGATGATCTCCCTTATTGGACGAGTGATGCTCCCTACGTTGCCTCATCAGTTAACTCAATGGTTGAATCATTGGGAACTTCTAAAATATCTACATCTCATTCTCGAAAGATAAAATTTCATTCCTATCAATTTACGTTCAGGCTACATCGCTCAAAAGTGACAAAGGGGTCATCATCGCATCCTCCCTCGAGCATACGGAAAAGGTTTCCTAGATATTCGGCAAGTCTACGATGTATAGTGGCACTCGGACTTTCTTTGGAAAATCTATTACTTGTTACCACATCCTAAAATCCTGTCAGTCCGTTAGGTAAATTTAAGTAAGAATCGGAACGTCCTCCTTTCCTGCGTGTTTCTCAAGGTAGCATCCTTGGTCTCATTTTTTATTCAGTATTCGCTGTAGAAATCCTATGTGATTTCTGATGTGTAAACGCTATCTTTTCAGAAAACACTGACCTTGGCTTTAAGAAACCTCCAGAATCTGCTCTCCTTCTCGGAACAATGGTTAAAACATGGAGGATCAGACTCAACGATGCCAAATCTTATCAAATAATCTTCATCACCTCTCCTCCAATATACTGCCGCTTTGTTCTTCTTCCAGGACAGATATCGTCCGCTATTTTGGATATTACATCGACAAAGGGCGATTCACACTCGACGCAAAAGAATTGAACAGGGGATAAAAACTACTCAACAGACTACTTAATAAAATATGAAAACTCTCACATCAGAGCAAACGCCTCGTTTAAACGAATTACGAAATTGGAATCATTTCCCGAGCTCCCGACTTCTTATTCAACATTACTTCCACACAGGCCTTCGAATCCCATTTCTTCTCGAAACAGATAGAAGT
>CM077100.1:5423578-5459437 GCA_039619505.1 Cimex hemipterus
ATGGTGAATTTTTAAAAAAATTACTTCATTAGGTAAAAAATAAGGGTGGAAACTACCATCCTCAAACCCCATGGTGAATTTTAAAAAAAGTTATGTCACTAGTTATGAAATAAGGGCGGCAACAACCCTCATTAAACCCCATGCTCAATTCACCTCGTCGGACTCCATGACCTGGCAAGGTGGAGGGAGGAGTAAAGTTGAACTTTGACCGTCTGCCCCAAGTGTCCCTCTTCCAATTTTAAGCCATGGTTTCCCGTGTGTTTTCTTGTAGCTGGTTAGTGTACGAATGACGCCATCCACATTCGCATAACGATGTGGTCCACTCTATTATTCTTTGATAGCCCTTTTCGGGTCGGTTGAGAACCTCCGAGGTGAAGACCATCACTCCGTGCAGGGCTAGCCAGCAGCACTGCTTACTATGCAAGCACCTATCTAATCATTCATTATTGCAGGGGTTTTTGAGAAGGATGTGCCTGTGTGTGCGGACGGCCACACCCTCTGACATACCTGGGGCAGACTCGGCTCTCATTGCAGCTCAAGAATGACCTCCTGATTCTGGGACCGCTGCCCTCTAGCCCCGTCACCGGACAAGGCTTCCTAGGGGCGGTAATCCTAGGGTGCGTTTAGTGTTGCGAACTTATGCAGCGTGTGTGATATGCATGTGGACGCAGGTATCCTCAAGGCCAGGAGGTATAATTTTTATTATTTTGTCCAAGAGCATTTACAAAGCCCTCTCAATTTAGACGCTCTTTATTCAAAACATCTACGAAGTTCTTCAAACGAGAGGGAAAAGTTTCAACCAGCAAAATAATAAGTCCTAATCTTCTCCCGAACTGGACACCTTCCAAGAAAATAAACAATATTTCCTTCTCCTCTCTACTACTGCACGGCTTTTGTTCAATTTACAAATGTTTAAATAAATTATTCTTTTACTTGATATTGCGCAATCGAATAATACCGTTAAATTATGCGGTTGATGGCCTTAATTTTAATTATAATTGAGTGGTTGAATTAAACACCACACAATATTATTAATTGCTTTTTGCCTTGACCATACATTTAATCTTGATAGGATAAACATATCTTTTCGTCGTTACCGATCATTCGTGGTGTAGGTCTCTTTCGACGTACCGCATCTTTAGGCTGGAACACACGATACTACACCTTGCGACGCTACGCGATGCTACTCGACGCAAATCCACATACCGATTTTCCATAAAGTTGCATTACTCCCGTGTTCATCTCCCCGATGCCATGCAACTCTACGCTCGCTCTGCGAACCTACACAAATTTTCTTCGGGTAGCATCGAGTACAGTCGAAGACAAAAGAACCGGACACTCGTATTTTTATTCAAACTACATTTATTATTGTCGTTATAGTAATTACAACATGCCTATTTTAATGTAAACCAAATTAAACGAGATCAAAAATTCATATTTTTTTATTATTTTTAACAGAAGAATCAAAATTAATAAATGCTTAATGGTTAGGTATTTTAAACACACAAAATTTTGTATTTTGACTACTGTCAAATGTTTCCTCAACTCCATACAATCACTACGTTCCGGTGGCTTAATTTTTTGTTTACGTTGTATCATGTTTAAGTTTTAAATTTGTTTGAGTGGTGGTTTTAAGTGATGCAGATTCGGCTACAATCATAGCATTGTCGGAAGGAAGTCAAGCGTGTCCTTGGTTCTTAACGTTACCTGAACCACTGTCTGAAGAATCTTCCATCGCTACCAAGATACTGGATGTTACTCATGAAGGAATGCAGTGTGCATAACCAACGGTACTACGTGGTAGCAGAAATGTTTCATAGTCCAACCAAGTGGTCCTACCTTTACCGAAGGCAGTGTCCTGTAGAAACAAAGTCCCCTTTAAACAAAACCGGAGCGGATCTGGAAGTTCTTACGCTACGGATCCCAATATCTGGAAGGTAGAATGGCTTTCTCTATCTAGGGAATGCGTGGGAGACCAGCTTGATACATCTTTACGCGCGGTGTACGGTTCGATGCTTAATGAGGACCCAACCTCTCGGATTGGGCGGGGAGTGAGGTCCGTCTTCGGCCCTCGGGGCTGGGGCGGCTTCCACACCAAAGCTCACGGTTGTAACACAAATCCGGCCACGAGGAGAGGTGCGTCATCTCTCATCTTGAGAATCAAAACGTCCGGTAAGACCAAAGAGCTAGGTACGGACGTGAAAGATCCTCCTTTTCAGGACGACGGAGTACATGGGAACCTTATGTCCCAACTTACATCCTTCCATACACATACCTTTGGATCGAGTTGTCAAAGAAGATAGAAAGTCGTCCGCTGGTGCCAGATAATTTGTAGAAATGGTTCTGCTTGAGGAGTATGAAGATATTCCATAGCACTACATTCAAAACTTCACAAAATAGAATGTATGTGGTGATCAACACACGAGAAGGAAATAGGAATCGAATATTTTATTCATTGTTTCCAAAGCAACATTTTACTTAGTTTGTTTTAACTAGCTATATCTTATATTTTTCTTTAAAAATATCCAGTTAACAACAAAAAATAAAAATTATGACGATTGCAAGTATTTACTAAAAAACTAGGGGGGGGGCACCCACTGTATATGCAATATCTTGCAAATTCCCTCCCGCTAAATAAATGATAAAAATATCATTTCTTTTGAAAACTTTTACCAGCAGATTTATAAACGATACATGGAATTCGTTCCTTAAGACAGTTATAAAATGTAACTTCCGTTAAGTTTTTCACGCCTACTTAATGCTCGTTACATCGTCTATTCTAATGTTTAATCGTGTCTGGTAGTAAATAAAATATATTAATGTATATAAATAAATGTATATATATATATATATATATATATATATATATATATATATATATAAACAATAAGTTTTATTATGTTATTTTAAGGGCAGACATCAAATGACCAAGGTTGATAGAAAGTTGTGCAATACGTTTGAATTGAACAGACCAATTTGACAACACGTCAATAAATATTATTAGCGGTTTGATACATAATTGGACAGCTAAGAAGTTTCAGAACATTTTGCTCATCCATTGTCGTAGTATACATACCGGGATTTACACAACAATAGTTCGGTTTATTATTCTCCAAAAATAAATAGCCGATTATTCTATTCAACTTCGTCAAGTACAAATCATCATGCCTGTTCTGATTTGTTTTACACTACAAAATAAAATATCCGACAGTGTCAAAGAAAAAAAAAATTCAAAGTGACAACTTATAGTGCATCGGGTATTTAATCTAGGTACTAGGAAAAATCTCAGTTTTGACCAAAAAATGAATAATGAATTGAAAGGATTATCAAAAATATGAAATCAAAATAACTATGTTTATAGGAAACATAAAATAAATTAAGTGTGTGAGGTGTGACCGCTAGTTAATGATTATTCGGAGAGGGTGAGATCTGGTGTAACTTGGGTTTTAGAAAAATATTTTCTTTATCGTGCCAACGTTTCCATCTTTATTCTTGATTATCTTCAGGGTTCAAAGTATTTGTTTTCTGCGTAATTGTGTCATTCTTCTGTGTCGTACATACATAGAGTTTATATAATGTATATATAGGCAGGCGCTTATATGACGATCTACCGTGGCACCTCGGCCGACGGGAGCCTATCAGTGAGAGCCACTGACCATCAAACCGCGGTACGTCGGCAGACCAAGCTCACAGCGGAATCTGAGTCGCACGCCCGTCGTCGGAGTTACCGATCTTCCTACGACGCCGGTAACTCATCAGCATCCGATACAAACATAGAAGTTTTACTTCCCCAGAATGTTCGATATTCCTCGGGGCGTGGTCGAATCACCTCCATTCTCACAACCCAGATGTCGCACACTCACCCCAGAGTACTCGATAATCCTCAGGGCGGGGAAATCAACCCCTCGCTTTGATGCTTATAAATTATATTCATTCCAGTAAATTAACCAAAACACAGCACAAAAACTATTTACATTTAAAAACGGTATAGTTCTGAAATACCGGAACGTGAACAGGCAAAGGTCGGAAGGAAATAAGCACTTCGAGACCCAGCATCGTGAACAGCTTGAATTTTACTCTCGGACTATTGGAAAAGAAGTTATTCCTACTCCTCTTTCTGTGTGGGCGCATGGTGGACCGAAAAATCGTTAATGATAACCCTAAACGATCAGTCTACATGTTCAGCAACGCACATACCTACCGTTACAAAAATTACGGTCAAAAGTCAACCAACCGTACCAGTGAAGTGATCAGTGTCGATCAGTTCACTTGCAGAACAATAAATAACAAAACTTTAACCAATTTGGAGGGGGGCCGAGGTAGAGATAAAACATAAAAATTTAATTATCACCCTTTAACGATTACCCTTAAGATAGGATTTATTATCCATTTTAATAGCTAAGCAATCAAGTAATATAAAAAAAACCTTTACACAAATTACCCTACGGGGTATTGTGGCCATATTGATCGGCTGATATTCAATCTTCAGGCTTACTGCAGTGTAGGGTCTGTTTTTTTATTAGTATAAACTTTATCATTAGATAGCCCTATAAATAAAGGGTCCAAAGAGGTTGAGGGAAGAAGCGATCAACCCCCGAACCCGTAAGTGCCAATCCATTTTTTTGAAAACTTGTTAAGATATCCTGCCATCCTCGAATAAGTTTTCGCCTTAACGCCTGCCTATACTAGCGTAGATTTACTGCAAAAATAATTTCATTACCAAATCAGACGAGTGAAAAGTACCGTAACAAATAGAATATATTCTTTTAAATATACAAATTGAGTTTGATTTTAGTTTCATTTTAATTATGCTTGCTAGTAAGCTTTGTCCCAAATATTCATTTAAGAGTACCAATGCCGGCTAGACTATTATCAAATTTGAAATAACGGCATTTAAAATACCCCATAGAACTTTCAAATTTAAACGATTGCCTGTCAGCCTTGGTTCTCGAGAAATGACGGAATTAATTTTTGCGTAAGTCAAATATAATTCTTTATGGAATTGCTTGGATAAACTTTTGATCTTTTCAAAGAATAAGGCCAAGCTGAGAGCAAAGAAATGATGCCGAGCGGGCCCCTCATCCAACAGCGACAAACCGGCCAAATTGTATCGGCCAACGATGGTCGATGACAAAACCGCTACCGGCAGAACACGCAGAAGACAAGCCAACACGAATTTGGAAGGGAAAACGTTCCCTATGACAGTCATAAAATTTGATTCATGTAGTTTTACACGCCTATTTAAAACTCATTATTTCTTCTATTCTAATGTTGAATCATGTCCATAATCCATCAAAGTGTTTGTCTTCTGTGTAAGTGTGCCATTCTTTCGTGTCGTGTTGCCATAAAAAATAATCGATTAACGGTCAGTAATCACCACGTATAATCCATAACTATAAAATGCTAATTGTGTTAACTAATGTTTGCTAAAAAAAAATAATAATAATATCAGACTCTAAATTGTGATTTAGCTTGCCTCCAGTTGCGGTTGTTAAAAGTATGAATAAAGTTTGCGTACATTGCAATACATTAAAATTCAAGAGTGAAGCAGCTGGGGATGTGTTGTTTGAACAATAAAGTTAAATTGCCACCACTGTTGCGATTTTTTAAAAATAAAAATCCACATTTAAAATAATTAAGAATTTTAATTTAAATTTCCCGTCTACACAAACAAAATAATATCATTTCTAATGTTTTTTTAGTGTTCGTATCCGTGCTTTTCTCCAACCATGACTACGTTTAATCAAAGATTTATAGTATTGTATAAATTCCTTTTTTCATTCACGTCCTACATGTATTTGTAAAATTTAAACATTGTTTATAAATCCCAGGCCCTGAAGATGATCTCAATAAAGGCCGAAACGTTGCCACGATAAAGAAAATATTTTTCTAAATGTTAATTTGAAATTAAAAACGGGTAATTTGAAATTATGAAACGTTGAAATTAAAAGGGATTAATTTGGAAAAGATCTATACGGACAGATTTTATCAAATGATATTTGGAGGCCACTTCCAAAAAGTGGAAAAAATAACTGACGCCATAGAATGTACTTTTCTGGCTGTGTGGGTCAAATTGAAACGATCGGAAACGACCAAACTATTTAAAGTTTTATATTATCAGAATTAGACATTTCATGTGATCCAACGCTTGGTTATTTAAAATGTTGCGGACTAACGAGCAGTATAAATTTTTTTAAATCCTAAACTAAAGAATCAACACCTCAAATTATATTTGTTTTGTAAATATACATTTTACTAACATTTATTTAGTTGCGCATTATTTTTTTGTGCAAACGGTTTTTCCCCTTTCTTCCTAGTTTTCAGTCGAATGTATACCTTTCCGCCCTCATGAAATTAGGATCGAATACAAACTGTTAAAATATGCAAATGAAGAGAGTAAAATGGGGTGAGAGTTCTTTGTACGTCGGATTAAACCCGGGGCCTTCAGGTAAAAATACACTAATTAATAGGATGGAAGGTAGCACAGCGATAACAATGAGCGACCGCGACAAAGGTCTTCCCCAGGAAGTTAGCAAAGGGGAATAATTGAGATTTTCCTATTTATTCCAAACAGGGCTGAGGAAGTATGTCTCTTTTACGGAACACTGTAATAAACTCAATTGAACAATGATTCAATGGCAAATACAAAATTTATGTTTGAAACTATGGTCGGGTAGATTAATTAGTTCTTTTTATTGAAAAAAAAGGGATAAATGAAAGGAAAAATTATTCTCACTGTTTGCACTACTTTGGCCGTTTTCGATCATTTTGGTCAACCTTTCCTTGCTATTTTGGACGCGTTTACCTACTCGCTATCATCACTGATGAGTTAATGTTGTGAAAATGTTTGGTTGACCGGAATTTAAAAGACATTAGCTACACTGAAGACGGCGAGAAAAGGTAACCTATCTGACAGGATACAACAGGGACATACGATCGAAACGATCAAATAATGTGAAATGCGGTCTGCAGACTGTTAGACCTGTAGGTTGGTCGTTTCCGGTCGGAAACCAAGAAAATTCATCTATGGCTAACATATGCCGACCAAAATAAATGTCCTTTCAAATTTAAAAAAACAAAAACATAGTTTATAACTGTTTGGGTTTTATTTATTATCTATCCAATTTTTATATGTTATTCTTATGGGAAGACGTTTATAGCTTGGAACGACTATGCTCAAGTATTTTTTAGAGGGATGTAATTTTTTACATATCGGTATTATCGACTATAAGGCAGTGGTGTAACATCAGATCTTAAAATTTATCGGTATATATCAAAAACGACGTTGAATTTTTTTAACGTTTTTGTTTTAACATCATCCAATGAATTTTATGTTGTCACCATCTTCGAACGCCAAGAGCGGTACATTGAAACAATCCATATTAACATTTTAATTAATATAGTTTACTAACCCACATTCACCCTTTAACCAAAAGCACTTCCCTTTATTAGGAGGTGAAATGTGGTAATGTTGATCATTGAAACTAATGAAGTTGTACGAACTTGACTACTTTAGCTACAACAAACATAAATTCGAGAAGGCTCGTTTCAACGAATTTTCCCCAACATAACACCTGCACGACATTGTAACATACGGTAGATAGATGTAAGTTACCCTTAAGGTGTTTTAAACTACAAATGATGCTGGATTTTATTTTAAATGTTATATTTATTTATATACACACTAAAATCCTCTCCTTTAGTGAGTGACACAAGATTACGAGGTTGTTTTTTACAACTCTTGGTTCGGGTCTGGTATTGAAATCCAGAAGGTAATTTGTATAAAACATCCTGTTATTAATCAAAGTTAAGTAATCACTCGAAGAAGCTTTAAAAAAAAGAAGGAGCTTTATTGTCAAAACAGTACAATGTTTAAGTTTAAACCGACAGAATGACGGGGAGGAGGCTATCGCACGAGTAAGGCAAGGATATTTGGGGATTAAGATTTTTATATTATTTTAAAGAAATGCTGATTAAGATGATGCGCGTTTGGACCCGCCATACTTTGCTGACATGTTGGTCTGAGGGGTATCCGCTTACTCCATAACTTCAATGAGAGGAAATTTAATTATATTTCGCGTCATTATTCCTTTTAAAATAAAACATCGAAGTTGTCTTCACAAAAATGTAATCAACTGATGGAAAGAAGGATTTACCGATTTAGTTATGTGTCTATCTAGGTAATCGATTGGAATATTTCCTAATGTAACAAGAATAAAAACGGAGAAAACTTAGGTTATTTAATAAATGTGGAGTTTCGATAGGAAATTTAACATTTATTTATTTACTTCACAACTGCATAAAAAAAAAGCAAGAAGTAAAATTTATGTCATTTACAATGTGTGGTATTTAGTGAGCGTTAATTAATGATTGTTTGGAAATCGTGAGATGCGGTCCGGTGTGATGTAGGTTGCAGAAAATGATTTTTTTATCGTGTCTACGTTTCGATCTTTATTGAGATCATCATCAGAGCCTGGGATTTATAAACATTCTTTAAACTATACAAATAAAAGGAAGGTTTAAAAAAATGAATTTATACAATAGGGTTATTCACGATTTTTTACGATGTTAATTCGTGTTAATTCAAATAGAGAAATGTCCGTTAAGATAGTGAAAGCCCCAGTCTTTTCTTAGCATGTTAAACGTTAATTTTTCCGCAATGATTCGCCTTTGGTAGAACGAAAAATAAAGCTATAACAGTCCGTGAAGGCTTGTTGTTCTTTGGTATGGTTTTGTATTGTATCAAATTGTAAGATGCCAGATATAATAAAAAGGAAAATTAATCAACTCTTTCATTCAAAATGCTACCATGCTCTCGAAAAGTACTAACAAATAATATGCTTCAATTAGTGCCGACATGGTTAACTTTTATCCTAAGGTGTAATAGCCTATGACTTTATGGGATATGAGATGTATCTATTTTGAATGAGAGTATAAGGATAGGTCAGAAATTAACAATAGAAATGTGTTGTTCTGATTTAATTAATGGGTATTTAAAAATAAAACTATGGGAAAAGAAAGAACAGCTGTTAAATTCATGGCTGCCATTTTGGTTACCTACACCCTAACGGATAGCAATGTGACTACATTTTCGACCTAACATCTAACATTGGTCTTGGTCTGTTTGATCGAGCAATATTCTTCTATTCTGGCCGATTCTGGCGAGTCTACGTCATCATTTTTCTCAATCTAACAATACCTAACAGACTTAACAGGGTTAACACAAAGATTAATACCTCTAATTCTTGAAATTTTAGACTCGATCAAAGAATTTGTACTCACTCAAAGTGTTTGACTGCTATATAGACGTGCCGTTAATGTGTGTCGTGTTGAAAGAAACATTTTTTCCCATTGACGACTTCTTTCACCTTAAAGAAGCCGACTCCTCACAAAAAAATGGATTTCCATTACCACTTTCTTCTCAACGTCTTCTTCTATATCCAGCGTATATAAACAAAAAACATTAATATATCACTGGCACTCTAGAGTTGCTGAAGTTAGAAAATCAAATGGTCGCGAAGCTCCCCACACCTCAATCTTCTATTTGGGTTGGAAGGAAGAGTTGAGTTTGATAATTTGAAAATTAATGGGTTCTCACGAGAGGATAGTTTGAAGTGAAATTTATTTGATCGGACTGGGCTACCTTTGGGACGTAGGGTATATTGAAATCGGAGTAGATAGTATTATGGGTGGAATAGAGTAGTATAATAGTCAATGTGCGAAGGATGTTGGATTATAGGGGTTGAATTTTGTTAAGATTGGAACGCTGGGCTGTCCGGTACAGTTCATTTGCCTAGGTCCAAATTTAGACGATTAGGGTAGTGTATAATAGATCTACACTGACATTACTTAACAACAAAAAAGGAACAGTTTGTTCCTACTCACTAAATAAGTCTTTTAAATAAGTAAAGTCAAAAATACTATACGCATACTATTCACTGGAGGAATTGAAGTGCTGTATAAATAGACAGGTGGGAGAGTTTTATAATTAAGAGTGAAAACTTTGTATTTCGATTTTTGATTGTTTATCTTGGGTTCAAGCATATGATTATATGATTGGAGGTTGCGGTTAGAAGTAACAGGATCGATGATTGGGGAGGGGACTGCCGTGTCATCGGAGTATGTGAAGGTTAAGTGTGGCGGCATATAATTGGAGGATTGTGTAACAGATAATTAAAAATATTAAGGGTGACCACTTTTTTTCCTCCGAATGTATATATGTAGCAACAAAATCTAATTTTATAAGCAGTTCGATAGAGCTCGCCAGGACTATTAAATAGAGAGGGATGAAGCCTCAGACCATAGAACTCGCAGAAGCTGGCATTGTTCATTGTACTTCTTCAAGGAAGGGAACTCCTTAGAAATATATCAAAAGTGAAAACAATGTCATTTTAGTCAATTGAATGAGACAATAGATACTTTTGCCGACCTTTGGGAGATATATTTTCCCCGTCCTCAGGGCCTATATTTATGTATATTATATAAGAATTATATAATTTTAAAAGTTATCACAAATTTACAGCTTAATTACTTACAAAGTAACATTTGTCTACTTTTTTTTTAAATTAACATGTAGACTTGATTTCTTACTCAATAAAGTTAATATGCGAGTTATGCGACAAATATTTACACATTCATTAATTAATCTCAACTATTAGGTTTCAAAATCTTAACACACATGAACTTACAAATTCCGAAAGGCTAAATTGCACAAGTAATCTGTATTGGTATTAGTATACAAAGATCTTTTTTTAAAAACAACGAAATTCAACCGTAGGTGGGTATCTACAGAGCCAGTTAATCCTTGATTGTCGACTGTTCTTCAGTATCAATCTCAACTATTAACAATCAACAGATTTACGCGATGCTACCCGACGCCATGCCACGTTTTGGTAGGGTGTGCACATCTATGCGACGGCAAGTGCACGCCACGTACCCAGCATGTATCACAAATCATTATGTAAAATTTTACGAGCACAACCATGTAATAAAGAGCATTGGGGGCCGGAACGGTTTAGGAGTTCACAAGACGCTCATCGCCGTAAGGTAAAGGTCGCTGCATCCGAACCCGACATACTTACAAACGGGTTTTTTTCGAAATCACCTACCCCCTGAGGGTGTATACGACCTGCGCTGTTGCGAACCATCGTAATTAATTGTTTATTAAAGTTAATAAAGTTATTCCGGTGGTTTGATAAATCTTCTGCATAACCATCATAATTAAATAATTTTTATAAAAACCTATGAATTTTAGAACTCGTTTAATTTGGTTTATCATATTAAAATAAGACTGTTTTAATTAGTATAACGACAAAATTATATATTCGTAGTTGGAATTAAACTACAAAAATTATGAGTGGCCTGGTTTGACACTACTTGGAGAAAATGGTGTAATTTTATGAGCGAAACCATGAAACAAATGGCTAGTTAAATTTTATGAGCAAAACCGTGTAATCAATTCTTTGTTAAATTCATTATGTCTAAAAATGGTATTCCGGTATATTAAACAATTTTCTACCAAACCATTAAAATGAAATTAAAAAAAGAACTAACAAATTTTTGATCTCTGTTAATTTGGCTTATATTAAAATAAGTTTGTTGTGATTGCTATAACGACAATATACTATGAGTACAATATACTATGTATGACTAAAAATATGAGCATCCCGTTTTTTCGTATTCGACCGTACTCGATGAGACCCGACGAAAATCTGGGTAGTAGGGATCGCAGAGCGTAGGGTAACGTTGCATAGCGTCGAGCAGATGTGCTCGAGGGTAATACTATCTTATAGAAAAATGGACTTTGGATTTGCGTCTGGTAGCGATGCTAGCGTTGCATCGCGTTCCCGGCTTAATTCGGCCAAAGTGAGAGACGTGACCTCACCTGCCTCTCTTTGGCAGTAAAATTCACTGTTATTTGAAATACCCTTTCATGGTGGTGAGTTCTAATATATCTAGAAACGTATTTATGGAGATTTCAAGTTATGATTCAATTTTACACCATTGTCTTGTTATTATGTATATTGTAAGCCCTAATGGGATACGGGAGTACAAGGATTTTACATCAAAGGACACAATAATTTCATTATCTTCAATTTTGGTTACAGTAATATTATCTTTGAATTGGAAACTATTTGATGTATCATTATCGCTCGTTAGAAGGGAGCTCAATATATCCTGAATTTATTTAGACAATGTGAACCATGGGCTTCGACATATGATACGACATGCCTAAGTCGGGGATACCTCGTTTATGCACTTTTGGAAGACCAAATTTCGGACTACCAAGTTGTGGCATTTATATTTATATTTGCCTTCCAACTGATTAATTTATTCTTCTTCTATTAGTTTGCAACTAACTCGTCGATGATTTGTAATTTGATTGCTACGTCGTGTTATCTGCTAATAATTGCGTCATATTTTCACGATAATCATTTTTTCATCAGAACAGTGTTGATTCCTTTTATCGAATCTGTTTACTAATTTATCCGGATGATCATTCAGACCGGGGACCGAATAGCCTAGGCATTCATTGAAAAGATCCCGTGAGAAACGACAACCTAGGCTCACCTCCCATAATTTACTTTGTTGTGAGCGAACAAAGCATTTCAATGGCAGTTTTGCAGTAAGCTGCTGTGGACCTCAGCGTGTGAAAAAGTACAAATTTTAAACAGTTTTCACCAATTGATTGGAACTGTTTGCTATTTATTTTTCCGAATCTACCATCGAATAAAAACAATGGATCGAAAAACGGAGAATAGTTTTTTTCATGTAAATCCTGACATTATCATTGAACTGTCGTGGGCTTCTCTTTTCTGTTTTGTATAACCAAAAAGCTTCAAACGAAGAGCAATTAAATTCATCTAACGTTCTCCGCTCCGCTGTATGGTAATACTGAAACTCGAGTAATTAACGTTAGCACGGCGAATTGTTTGCAGGAATCTAAAGCTTCAATATTCTTACCGTGCTTTTAGGGAGAGTCTGAGCAAATATGTATACTGACGTCGAGTAAAAGCAGTCTTTTAAGTATTGTCCGTATGAAATATGAATATTTTAAACGTTGAAAATAGCTGACTACATCAAACTTTCGTTATTATAACATTATAACATGTTTAAACAAAGTATGTATGGACGGGAGATACAATATCTTTAGTAAATAAAACATTTTTGCAATGTTGCACGCTAGAAACAGAAAATAATTCAAACGATCTCTTTGCCTTTTATATTAGTAAATGAAAAAAGCAGGCGCTTCTATAAACAAATGGAAAGAAAATAACTGCGTATGTGGTTTAGCGTTTTTCGCCTTCATAGTTTTTAAAAGTGGTAACAATCGTAATGTTTATTTGTTTTATGTTCTTGTTTCGACAAAATTAATCACCAGGTGTCTGACTGAGTCCTAAGTAGCTAACATACTGGCGTATTTGTTGATTAGGATCGTGCCCGTCTTAGCCAAGAAACCCGCCTCATAGCTATAAACAATCTCGTCTTCCAGGATTCGGATGTCAGTACGAGACGGAGCCTTGCCCAAGGCCTGCTACACCATTTATAAATCGCGAGTTTTTTTTTTTGTGGCAAGTGGACCTACAACGAGGAAACGTGGTGAAAATGAGGAAACAACTCACGGTCAAAAACGATTCAAAATCTTCCAGTTAGAAAAAAACAGCAAAATGCATCAAAGGAAACAGGAAGAACCCTCTAATCCTAACAGGATTCCTAACGGGCCACTGTGGAATTTATGGGCATTTGACGAAGATTGTTATCAACTAACTGATTCTGCGAAAGAGTCATCAACGCACCTACTAATATACCGTGTTGCTACACTTATCAACAGGAGAAATGCTATGGTTTGTGCAACCGTGGAAGAAATAGAACCATTAAAGTTACAAAAACCGGTACAAAAAATGGGGGGAGGGTTACATTAGTTCTCAAACCCAAAAACGCGTCTTAAACAGCCCGAAGGCCCATGTTCGTAGAGCCCGTATACCGAGGTGAAGAATAGAGAACAAACGTAAAAGCGTCTCAAGAAGTGCAACATTAGGAATATTTTCAGTAGTGTGCCCCTTTCCGTCACCCAGTTGAAATGAACAATACATATCATTAAACCGAAAGAGACATACACCTTAACCGTTCACCAAGTATTAGGCCATGGCACCTTTACTACGTCTAGTACCTGTGCTTCACAAACAGAGTGGGGGTGGGTTATGAACCTTCCTCGATCTGCAAAAGTTGATGCATACGATCTTGGATGAGAAGGTAATAATGAATTAATTGTTGACCTTAATGACAACAATGTGTTAATAAGCTGCACCCTACCAAACCTCTTATAACCGGGAGGCTGCAGTGCCT
The DNA here is from genome assembly GCA_039619505.1 of Cimex hemipterus. NCBI lineage: Eukaryota > Metazoa > Arthropoda > Insecta > Hemiptera > Cimicidae > Cimex > Cimex hemipterus. The sequence continues at coordinate 5,437,925 of CM077100.1, forward strand.
GGGGTGTACAAAGCCCGCTTCCTCGTATCCTTATCACCATCACCTGCACCGCCCCAAAAAAAGCGTCAAACGTCAATAATAATTACAATCAGGTTCAATAGAACATTTAAAAAACATCAATAATCTGGAAAATATAAAAGAATTGTTTTTAACACAATACATAATACAAATAAAAATATTTTTTAAACTACAATGATAATGTTATATTATAAATACATTATATTTTGCGGTCCGATTAGCAAATAACTTCTTTCAATTAATTAATCCTTTTATGTAAGGTATTGGTCGAAATGAAAAAGTTAGTATCACGAGCAGGATTCGACCTTCGGCTCGCCGCTGTTCCAACCACTTGAGCTATCCTGACTTCGGTCCACTCGGACCCAAACTCCTCTTCTCAACCTTCCATAATAATAAATAATAAAAACGTGACAATATAATATAGCCACTCTGGAGGTTCTGAGTTCGACCCTTGGCATAGTAAACAACCGAAACTCCACAACGCTTGTTTGATCACACTAGATTCCCTTTATACGTTTTATCATTCATTATTAAGATTATAGATTGATGTTTTTAAAGGTTGGATGAATCGACACAAGAACAATCTGGATCACGGTATGGTCTTGATGCAAAAGCAAATTTAATTATTACTGTCAAGCTTTCGACATATTTTAAGGCCATCATCATAGAGAAAAAAAATATTTAATACAACTACAAATTGACATAATTACGTTTATAGACGATTTCAAATTTCTTTGAAAAATGACTCAGTCCTACAATGCCACGGGCTTGTGGACTGTGCATTGCTCATCTTAAAATAGGTCGAAAGCTTGGCAATAACGATTGAATTTTCTTTTTCATCAAGGCCATACCGTGAAGCAGATTTTTCGTGATTATAGGCTGAAAAAACATGAAACATACGGGAAACCTCCCCACTCACTGCTTCCATTAAAAGACCATTTACCTTTTCTAAGATCCTAATAAAATACGTTAATGCTCAATATTGTAACTTAAGCAGACAATAAAATACTAATTATGATATTTAACTGACAGTTAATATTCCATTCGTTTTCAAACAAATTTTGTTTGTTTTCTAATGTTTACAATATCTGTGTTTGTCTAAGTTCCTTTATTATTCTTTTTCCAGAATAACACTTAACCAATTTTTAAAATTTATCTAATCTACTTTTCTTGCTATTCCGGAGAAATGGCTTTCAATCTCACGCGTCTCATATAGTAGCTTTCCTAAGGTCACGACAGTATTTAGCAGTTGTAACTTGTACAGATGAATAGTATTCCGTCATTCCTGTACTAAATAATGCATAAATGCAAACCATGTTTGCCACAGTTGAAGGAATGGGCTATCTCAGAGGATTGCAGGGCTTCCCAGATCGGACCGGTCTACGGAATAAATCAAATGATAGCAGCATTGCAAATAAGATTAAATTGTGCACCTAACCCTACTTTAAATAATATTACTTTACAACGTTGATAAAATATGGTTTTACTTAATGTTAATTATGAGCTTTGAACATTATCGTAATAACCGTAGATTTTCTCTCGAGGGAAAATTTCCGAACAATATTTTATTCGAGCTGGTTAGTTCAAAGGGTAGAGGACTAAATTTGAATTAAAATCATTACAGACGAAATCCTAAACCCTGGCATTACAGATTTGCTATCGCCGAGGCCCTAAATAATCTCTAGTCTGTTATTAAAAATATTTTAAAAAATGGAAAGAAAACACGCTACCTTCCAATTTTCGGTCTCGAGTAATTTAGTAATTAAATAATTTGTATAACGTTTCTACTTTTTTTTCTTTCATAGTTTCATTCATTAGTTAATTTAAATAAAAGGTTGAGGGGCATATCTACGTTATCAGGTAAATTACTTAGAATACAGAATGGAATTAATTTTGATGATTACTCAGAATTAAGAGGCGGAAACATATATTGTAACGCATGAACGGTTGTAATCGGCACTGTCAAATGTATAAAAAAACTGTTTTATATTATTATAACAACTGTAGAATATTAATGTTAAATTATTTCCAATGAAATATTTCTACAAAATATAAACATCCTGTAGGACGAAAATGTCATCTGCCGGAGGTCGATAATTAACAAAACGCGTGTTTCTTAGTGGCCTGTTGTTTAATAATTTCTTGCAGTCGTGCTGACATTTATTCGGGTCATCTTGAGGGCCTGGGTAAATTATAAAACATATGCTGGTTGGAAAAAATGCAACGATTATTCGGAAATCGTGAGATGCTTGTCTGGTGTGATGTACGTTTCAGAAAAACATTTTCTTTGTCGTGCCAACGTTTCAATCTTTATTGAGATCATCTTCAGGGCTTGAGATTTATAAACATTGTTTAAATTTAACAAATACATGTAGGATGGGGAAAAATGAATTTATACAATGCAAAAAAAAATTTTTATATTCAATCAAAGAATTTCTACTCACCCAAAGTGACTAGATGTATTTGTTAAATTTAAACAATGTTTGTAAATCCCAGGCCCTGAAGATGATCTCAATAAAGACCGAAACGTTGGCACGATAAAGAAAATGATTTTCCGAAACCTACATCATACCAGACCGCATCTCACAATTTCCGAATAATCATTGACTAACGGTGACTAACCCTTCTGTGGAATAGGAATCCACACTATCAATGAATATCTCAGACAGAAGGACAAAAAGAAAATAAGGGAACTCTGGAATTCGCTTATTGGACACAAACAATCCAAGAATTTTCTAACCAATTTCGGAAAGAAAGAAATCACGGAATGTGTCAAAGGAAGCAGGAATAGACTGCGAATCCTAACAGGATTCCTAACTGGACACTGTAAACTAAATGGACATCTAAAGAAAATGGGAATAATCCAGGATGGCACATGCAGATTCTGCAAAGAAGCAGAGGAAACACCAACACATCTGCTAACAAACTGCGGAGCGACATTAGCCCGCAGGAGGAAGTGTTTTGGGACGTACAATGTGACCATAGAAGAGCTTCAACCAATAAAACCGGGCCTATTAATCAAATTCCTTGATGAAATAGGACTCACCGATGTGCTTTAAGCAGAGTACGGGGGATACAATAGCTCTTAAAGGGCGCAGTATACACACCCTGACATATCATTATCATCATTATCATCATCAACGGTGACTAATCACCATACAAAAAAATACAATTTAAGATGCAAATATAAATTTTGAACCAAGTATTCCATGCTCACATAAAACGTGGTGCTATTCTTGTGGCGTCATATTGGTTTTTTGTGAAAGTGTTGTAATACGTGAATTTGTATTCCGTTGTTGTTATTGCAATTAATTAAGGTTTTCCGGTGAGAAAAAAAAGTCACTGGCACGAGCGGGATTAGGACCCATGATCTTCGGCTTGGTACGCCTCTGCTCTACCACTTGAGCTATCGTGACCTCGATCCACTCGGGCACAAACTTTCCATCCCAACCACACCTTTCGAATTTCCCCACGTTTTTACCATTTTTCAAATGTCGTGTAATCAAGATTCTAAGTGTCCGAGTTCGAATCCCGCTCTTAACACGAGCTTTTTCATTTCAAACCTTACATAAAAGATTAATTAATCGAAAGAAGTAATTATGTCAATAGACCAATAAATGTAATATATATGAAATTAAAGTTTAATAGTTTATTTGCATTATGATATTGACATATCTACGGCTGAGTTTAAATGTATCAATGCTGTAATTAATGCTATGGGTCTGTCTTTTAATGTAAACCATTTCCTAGAAGAGGTTGATTAAACAACAGCTCAATTATGAGAATTGCTGTTCGCGATACCTGTAATACATACGTACATACATATATATAAAATGATTGATAATTAATTCGACCGTATTTTCAATATTTCATCTATACATTTTGGTGGTTTGGAAACTGAAATATCGTCGTTAAAACATGATGATCGAGATAATTCTGAAACGACATATGCGGCTCCGCTAGCAAAAGACTTCTTCTAAAATTGTAAACAAAAACGGATTTATTTCTGTCAGTTTTCCCTAGTTTGATGGCCTAATTCAATTTAAGTCGATAATTAGGTTTTAAAAAGGGTGATAAGGCTGGTACGAACGAATGTAAAGGAATCTCCATTTCTACTAAATGCATATTTCTCGCATTTCTGGAGAGTTAAACCGTGGATTATTTTCCCTTAAAGCTTGAACCTAGTCGTCGACCTTCTTGAAACCTCGTTTCCTTCGTTTACGACATATGCCGAACATTTTCTCTTACGGTGATTAAACGGCTATGTTTTCATTCCAGAACACAAACTAGAAGATAATAGGACTTTTTCAAATTTTTCAAAAAGATAAACCGAAATGGGGTTCTACGGATGACAGCCGTTAAAATACATCTATTTAATTATTAATTTTTACAAAAAGATTCTTAATATTCGACACCTAGAGGGTTGTTATGACCTATGATCTTGCGAACCCTCGTAAAAAAAAATTCTTAGTGTTGTTGGTTGTATATTAATAATGAAATTATCCTGTTTAATATAATACGTAATCATATTTACAACATACATTTTTCAATGTATGAGTTGTTTGTTTACATGTAGCCATCAGTTTTTAATGTCACCCGTGTTGGGATCTTACATAGGAAACTGCTTTCCCACACAGTAGCTCACAAAAATCGGTGTTTATTTTCGCAGCATTCTCATGTTCTTTTTTTCATAACTTAATGCTAGGTGTATATAGATATTTATTTTCTTAAGAATAACAAATTTTCAGATAAAAATGTTGATTTACGGATAGGATTCTAATCCACGATTTTCGGAATGATGTACGTTTTGAAAACCGTGGGCTGTAAACCCCACCGTCCGTATCATATTCGACTCGATGGAGGTTCTGGGTTCGAATCCCGTCACAGTCCATGAAATCGAGATATCTTCTTCGAAATCTCGGCCGGGGGCAAATACAAAACGGTTATAAATTTTTAAATAATCTCGAAATAATGTAAAAATACAAAACAAGTAAGTTAATGAAAATGGGTATAAAACCTCTGCCCTTAATTTGTCTCATGGTTTTATTGATTTGTTTTAATGTCTCATTTTGTACGCTGTTTTAAATTGAGAATGAATTTCGAGAAAAGAAGTAAACACACTTAATCCTTAATCCAAAACATGGATAGGAAATTTTTCAAAGTTTACTTTTTAAGGAATTGAAAATGTTTATTTAGTCTCATTTGAATTCTGAAGTAATAAACGGTTTATTTTTCATTTTTGTTTCCTTAATTTCAATTTTTAAACTAAAAATGCTACTGCTGAGAATGTCGCGCGTGGTGTGGCACTTATTGACGATGGACGTTCCATCAGGTATGCTGTTATTGCCATCGGAGCGCCCTACGAAACTGTGGGAGAGGCCGTTAGACGTTTTCGAGAAAGTGGATCCTACCATGGAAGGCCCTAGGGTAAGAGAACCAAAGGATGTCCGATATTTGACTTTGAGATTTTTGCAAAACCGGAACCTTTGTTCATGCGATCTATCAGCTCCAGGAAGTTCGAGGTGTCCAAATTTCTGAACGCACTGTTCGAAGAAGAGGAAAACAATATAGACTGATGGCTTTTGGTGGGCCAAAATCTACCAGAACACCCAGAGTTGCGCAGCTCGCATTTGCTCGTGAACACAGCCATTGGTCATTGTTCGTTGGATGATTGGTCTGCTGCACTTTTTACAGATGTAGATTTGCTCTATGACCTCCAGAGAGGTGTGAAATATTGTGGAGTAGGCGAAATGACAGGTACGAAGCCTGTAATTTTTCTCAGAGCCGACCTTTTCAACGTTGCTCAGTGAAGGTGTGGGCGGGAATTTCAATGGAGAGTCGCGCAGTGTTGGTTGTTCTTCGTGAGGTGTCTTTGACGGCCACTCGCTATGTGGATAAACTTTTTGAACATCATGCGTTGCCTATCCGCGAAATCAGCGACGATCCTATTGCAATGCAGGATAATACTCATCCACATGTTGCTCGCATAGTACAAACGTACCTTCAGCAGGATAACATCACAGTCCCAGTCTGGCCAGCCCGTTCTCCAGACTTGACGACAAGGACAACAGACAACATTCGTCAAAGGATCAACACATCAATCAGTTCTTGATACACTCCACAATCCTGAAAGTTCTCTTCGTGAGGAGTGGGCTAACCTCCAGCAAAGAGACATTTCCAGACTGGTAGAAAATATGCCGAAGGTATCTTCGAGATATAATTAAGGCAAAAAAAGGGAGTACGCGATATTATCAATTAAAAATCTAAAACCAATTTTAACTGTCCTTTTTTCATTTTTCTTAACCATTTACTTTTTTAGACAAAGACTCATTTATTAAACGTTAAAAAGTGTTAAACTCTGATTAATATGTAAAAATATGTACACATCAAATTATATTATAAGTGGGTGGAATTTGTTGCCTGCCAGTGTATGATACTGTAAACTGGTTTGACATCGACCTCCGCGACACCAAACGAGTTGTTGTAATTAAGCCCTCCTGTATGACAGGAGTTATATTAGTTTACTTTTTACATTAACTGTTAATAAAAACGAAAAAGACAATCACAATCACAGACTGGAACAAAACGAAACAGACTTAATCCATCAAAGACGCAGACAAACAAAGGGATCAGCGACGCAACCCTTTCGTATTTCAGACGAACGTATAAAAGCAGCAAGACTAAACAAAACACTACATTTAGCGGTATTCACGAATGTGGAAGAACGAAATCAACATCGTGAAGATAGGGGGGAGAACGTCAACTAAGTGAAGATAGGGAAAGTGAAAACTCGTATGAAGGAACAAAACAGTGAGGATATGCGACACAAAGTCAGAAACAACAAAGTTATTTAAACAATGCCTTTAAATTTATTGGTCCTTAACTTCCAAGTAAGTTAAAGTTCAATATTATTTTCTCAATATCTTATCACATTCATATATTAAAAATTGTCTCGACGACAAAAGCACATTTTCAAGTATAATTACTCTTGACAGGCAAATTGAATAATTTCAACGTATAATACACATTCGTGCAGGAAAAATCGGTCAGACTTAAATAAAGAATTTAGCAATAAGGCAGGATACAATCGACCACGTTGATCTAATTTATAATTCTTAATATTTTTAATCTAACAATCGCCCATAATCAAAAAGGTTTGGTTCTGCGGGCACGAAAACCAGCCCCTAGCCCATGCCAATGGCATAAGTCAATGTGAGAGAGTTCAGCAAATAACGGGAGCCAAATCTGAAACGTTTGTTAACGTCAATAGAAATGGGAAAACGAAAACAATCGACACACACTAACCTTAAACAAATTATATAAACATAAATATGCAAATCAGCCGTAGTTAATATACAATTATACTGTAAATTGTAATTTATTTATTTCGTGCTCCGATTAAAACAAATAGCATCTTTCAATTAATTAAAAATGGCAAAAAGGAGGGAAAATTCGAAAGGTTGGGTTGAGATGGGAGGTTGGTGTCCGAGTGGATCGAAATCACAATAACGGCGTATTTAGCCGAAGGTCGTGGGTTCGAATCCAGCTCCTGACACTGATTTTTTATCTCAACCGATACCTTACATAAAGTTTAATTAATTGAATAAATTGTAATTTCAAACATTAAATTTTAGTTTAAATTTTAAATATTAAGGCGTAACTGCCTAATAAATAAAGTTCGAATTTAATTTTTTCACTCTGTACGGAGTTTGTATGAAGTTAAACAAAGAATTGACAATTTAAACTGTATCGTCCTCCCTTATAAACTCTTTTATTAATCATATTATCCATATTATTTAACCTTGCAGAATTTATTTACCATCATTTAAAATGATAAATAAATAAATAGGTTCTTGATTGAAGAAGTTTGAGATTTCTTTTTTGAGACACACGGAAATACTTCTATCAAATAATTTGGGAAGGGCTGCTCCAAATTACAAACTGTTTGCACCGATGAATTCAGCGTTAGCAAAACCTACCAAAATATGCCCCTTCGTGCTTGCCGTTGAAATACACTGATGGGCAAAATTAATAAACCACCCATAAATTTTAATGCATTTAGGTTTATTCATATTTTGAATACCAAAAATTGTTTTGGTTGTAAAAATAACCATTAGATATTTTAAAATAAAATATTAATTACCTAATTCTAAAAAAATAACATGATTTTGAAAACTTTTTTGTCCCGTAAATAACGAGTATTTCCACCCCTGGCACGAAGCACGGTTCGTTAAACGACGTTGGATTCCGTGGCAAGATTTCTGGAAAAATCCTGAGGAATTTTTTCCCAATCATTAAAAACAGCTGTTTAGAGTGTTAGGACCGGTTTTGCCGGCGTACTAGTCACTTAAGTCAATCCCAACAGTGCTCGACTGGATTCAAATCCGGACCTTGAGCTGGTCACACTAAGCACTCGATTTTAACCTCATTCAGGTAGTGATTCAGGATACAGAATATCTAGGAGGTCTGGCATTATCCTCCATTACCTAGAATCTGAGCAAATGGCACTATATGTTTTTCGATTATGTCTTGTATGTACCTCTGTGAAGCTAGAAATCCTCCTCGCACCACGAGCAATTCGTTACGGGCGTCCAAGGAAACGCTACCTTAAAACATCAATGACTCACTGTGGATGCCACCTGAGGAATCATACAGCATGTGGCATACCTTTCTCCTCAGCGTCTCCATTTGAAATTACGCCCATCTGAAAATTGCATGACAACTCTCATCTCATTCGTGAAAAGAACTCGTCCCGTGCGAATTGAACCCTAAACAATAGGAAAGGTTTTTCGGCGCTTCAGATGAACGGGCAGGACAGCAACAACCTAGGTCTACGAACCAGAGAGTCAATAGAATCATCCCTACGAAAACGTAGCATTACAGGAAATAAGACAAGAAATCAGTTAAGATAAGTCCGTAATGTTTTGATTTCCTCCAGGACTGTAAGAAGAAGGCTCAATGAAAATAACCTCAGGGTGGGCCTCACACGGCTCGTGGACCTCTTCTTACTCCAGCTCTCGAGCGTCGTGACTTCCACCCACTCGGACACCAAGTCCCCATCTGAACCTACAATCTTTCGAATTTGCCCTCATTTTTCAATTCAATTCGAACAGACGCGTATTTAGCTGGCGTCGTGGGTTCGAATCTCGCTCGTGGCACTAGCTAATTTCATTTCAACCAAAACCTCACACACAAAAATTAATTAATTGAAAGAAGTGATTTGGTTCACTAGTTCCATAGTTCACTAAATATAATATACTAATATTAATGTTATTCGCCATTTTATGAAAGAATAAATCTGATTACCGCAACTTTAAGATCTCCAATTTCTGCCGAATGAAAGTGTGATTAAGATCGCCAGTTGTTGGAGGGAACAATAAAGTACCCGATTCGCACTTACTTTGCGGCTTGGCTGTCGAGAGATTTCCAGACGAGAGAGACGAGATAAATTCCTGCAATTTATTCCTCTGTTTCAGTAATTTATCTTGGAAGTTTTGCTGACGAAGTATTGCACGTTTCCAAAAAAATCATTTTTCTCTCTAGACCTCACAAAGGGTCGTATTTGTTATTCTCGAAAATTATGCTTAAGATTGTACTTGCGTGTCTTGTGACTCGAAAAAACGAATTCAAAAGGATTTTCGCGCAGAAATCGATCGAGTGGTCGAAGAAGAAACGTCGTATTGCATTCATTCTAGTACATCGATAGATGGGTGTTTATTATTTTACGTATACAATTATATTTACAATTTTTGCATTTAGTTATTTAGGACAGATTCAATGACCTTAGCGTTCTGAGGATTCTCATTTGATTTAATTCATTAAGAAACAAAAATAAAGAATACTTGTTGAAAGAAAAATGTGTCAATATGCAATTATAACATAAATTTCGGGTGCCGTAAATATTGAAAAATCATTAGTAATCTTGAAAAAATACATAAATACTTTTACAATAGCTAAATAGCGACTGCCATTTTTTTTTCCATTCAGTAAACTCAGCAGGCAAAATTTATCTATTTTATCAATTTGAAGCATCTTTAAACGGATGTCATTATATCCAGGGCAGAAAAGAAGAAAATTATACAGATCTTTTCCTTGATTGTGGCAAACTGGACAAATAAAATATTCATTGTGTGTCACCGTAATATGTATGTAAATTATATCGCCTCAGCCCTGATTTTTAATACTAGGGGTATTAACGATTGTTGTGTTAACCGTGTTAATTCGGTGAGGTCCTGTTAGATCGACAGAAATGATGACGTAGACTTGTTTGAATCGGCTATTAACACTGCTCGATCTAACATGCCAGGGCCAATGTTAGATGTTAGGTCGAAAATGTAGTCACATTGCTATCCGTTATGGGGTAGGTAACCAAAATGGCAGCCATGAATTGAACAGCTGTTCTTTCTTTTCCCATATTTTTATTCTTAAATACCCATTAATTAAATCAGACTATTTCTTTTGTTAATTTCTGACTGTACTTATACACTCATTCATAGCAGATACATTCCATATCCTATAACGTTGTTGGCTGTTAGACCTTAGGATAAAAGTTAGGCATGTAGCCCGAATTGAAGCGTGTCATTTGTTAGTACTTTTCCAATGCATAGAATAGCATTTTGAATGAAAGAGTTGATTAATTTTCCCTTTTTATCAACTTCTGGCATCTTACTATTTAATACAAAAGAAAACCAAAGCAAATAACAACACACCTTCAAGTACTGTTAGAGCTTTATTTTTCATTCTACCAATGGCCACGCGCAGCAATGCTGAAAAATTAACGTTTAACATGCTAAGAAAAGACCTTACTGGACATTTCTGTATTCGAGTTGACACAAGTTAACATCTGACAAACATCGTAAATACCCCTTGTGCCTTTGACATATTTGCAAATAGCTATTGGAATTTGAAATCTAATTTTTAAAAGCCAAAAATAATGATATTTCGCAATGACGGAAGATGGTAAAAAATTGGTTTTATAACGAGAAAGTAATTTAAGTAGTTAACTGTTATAAATATTTAGGTATTTTACTTACCCAAAGCTATCCTTTTTTGAAAAGCTTAAGAAAACCAAAATCTACATTAAATTCAATATGGAATGAGCTAATGGACAATAATTTGGCATCATATAGGACAAAATTAAAAGAGTTTAACAGTCATTTTATGTATGCACAAATTTGGGGTGGTGAGTGATATAAGGAATTTGAAAAATTATTTACGTTTTTTTTAATTGCTTCCATCCGCCCACAACATTTATGCTCGAAGAAACAGGAATATGACCAACACATTGATTATACACCTTCACCTGTTTTGATTTTAACTTTTAAATTCCACACAAGTTATTAAGCGTTCGTTTGGTGCTAGTACTTCAGGTGTTTTTTCAAAATACCAAGATAACGATCCCTTTGTAACATAACCATTGAACTGGTTAATAAAAAACTGGATGCTGTAATACCATACAATTCGGCAGTGATCTTGGTTTCTCCGGTTCAATGTAATTTCAATTGGTTCATCAATTTTTAAAAGTTTCTGAGGATGAACTTCATCGAAAACAAAATGAAACTATTAATCTTTTATGCTATTATTTTACTGTTGGCTTGTCAGTGGGAGCCACAAATGAACAAAATTTTAAAATACTCTTCCAGCTTAAATTTCTAATTATATCTTTTTAGGAACAAATTATATATTCTAGAACGTAACTCATCCCAATCAGCGTTTTTGATTGAAGCTATTGAAACTCCTATTATCAATATTTTTGTAGAAATCCTATACTCTTGACCTAGTTGCCTTCCGTTTCGGTTTTGTTCGTAACTTGTTAAAATATTTTTGATTTTAAGTTTATTTTGTAATGGTTTCAAATAGGTTCATGTACACGAAATATCCATGATAAAATCAAATATAACCATCCTTCTTGAATGTTAATAAGTCGTAGCCTGGCTGTTTCTCCAAGGGAAATGGCAACGTTATCACAATACTTGAGGTTCACGAAACTTTCCATTAATCGGCCTATATATTTTTTTAAATTATATGGTTGATAACGTCTGCAACTCACTGCTCTAGTATGATTGTGTTGGAACAAACACATAAAGGTTAAAACGGGTTACAAGGCAAGATTATCGACACGACATGACTTCAATCTAAATGCTAAAACGTCGATCATACATCCCAATTATTTACTATAGTGTTGACGGCAAATAATCTCATTGTTTCGTTTAATCCTATTGCAGTCATATTGGCTTCAATTTTTTATGATTTAACGACTCACACGTCCATACTCGTACTTTAAGGTACAGGTTAAATTGGTATATTTTTATACGTTAACAGAACAGCTGGGATTTTAGAGATGATTTATTACGTGCCTTTTCGGAGTATATCGCTGACCCTGGTAATGCTCTCACAAATTACGTTAAAAGCTGGGTTTTCAATTTTCATACAATGGACGAGGGTAAAGTAACGGTTAACGGTGTATCAACCACGTTGGCAAGTTTATATTTTTTAACATTTTCACGAGATTTTCCCGGATTTTAATGGGTTCGGCGATAGTGGTGGAGAAGCAGGGTGCGGTTGAGAAAGAAATGATTGAATACGTGATGAATTAGGGGGTGAGGAAACATAGATGGGATTCTCGATTTTTAAAAAAATCGTTTCTAAATTACAATAAATGTTTTTTCTCTGTTTTCTACTTGTAGTGGTATGATAAAATTTTTGAACTCTTGTCATCTTTCTAGCCCACGGAATTTCACTGTACATCTTGAGCCATACCCATATAGAAATTTTAGGTTGTCATTGTTGTGTGTCGTGTTTAGTGTTAGTGAGTAGTGAGATGACATATCTACACAGAAGACACTCACTTTGAGTGAGAGCAAATACTTTGATTAAACCTAAAATTTCTATATTGTGTACATCATTGTATGAATTTATTTTCCAATTTATTTATTTGTATAATGTAAACAATGTTAATAAATCACAGGCGCTGAAGATGATCTCAATAAAGATCGAAACGTTGGCACGATAAGAAAATGTTTTTATGAAATCTACGTCACACCAGACCGCATCTCACGATCCGCAAATAATAAAAGGAACCACACTTTTTTTTGTTGCCTTTACTTATCAATGGACAGAAACGGAACATATACTTTTACATATTCCCAAAATCCTTGCCTAAAATTTAAGATAAGGCACTAAGGGTAATAACCGCATTGGTAGTCAAGTCCAGAGCGTTTTGCTCTGCATTAGGGTCCTTGCGGACATTGCAGAAATACAACAATATTACCCTTCTGGTCCGGGCTCAATTCCATTCAACTCAATAGGCACACCTTTCGGTACCTTTTATGGCTTATAAACCACCAAAAATCTGTATTTGTCAGACAGTGGGTCAAAAATAAATTCTCGGTTCAATGGGAATGTAGCCTAAAGCCGGAAACACACTTACCCGATGTAATGACATGCGACGCTACCCGATGCTACTCGACGCTAATCTGAAGTCCATTTTTCAATAAGATTGTATTACCCCCATGAACATCTGCCCGATGCTATGCTACCCTACCCTACTCTACGCTACGCGTTCTCCACTGTCCGGATATTCGTCGGGTAGAATCGAATACAGGCGAAGACAAAAGAACCGGACACTCATATTTTTATTCAAACTACATGTATTATCGTCGTTATATAGAAATTAGAAAATACTTATTTTAACATAAACCGAATTAAACGAGATCAAAAATTCATTTTTTTTTATTTTAATAGTTTGGTACAAAATTGATCAAGACACATGAATATCACTTTTTGTTGTAATGAATTTAACTAACAATTTATTACACGGTTTTGCTCTTAAAATTTATTTAACCATTCATTTCATGTTTTACTCATAAAAGTATACCCTTTTCGTTGAATTTTTAATATAGTAATGTTCACATAGATAATTAATTTTCAAGTCCACTGCTAATTAAAGAGCGAAAATTGATCGAGATCAATCCTTTTCCAAAATTCTTCTAATAAAATCATGAAAACGGTTATCGATCGTAATAGTAGTTGTAAACGGCAGGTCATTTATAACAAAACGTCAATCTCAAGTATATATAGCCGAACTTCCATATATCAAGAGAATAGAGGATACCCATTATCCTTTGAAAAATTGTTTCATCTTGGTTGATTTGTGTGTAATCGTTGAAAACTTGACGACCCCAGATTATTCCCTGCTCGCAAAACAAACTTTCAAGAGAATAAGGGAAACAGATTTACACTTTAGGTTTAACTTAATTAGAACTTCACTCCATCTGTATTCAGAGCGAAATGTTTTATTTAGCGATTAGAGGTAATGGAAGAGAGTTGAAAACATCGCCCATTATTGCGTTAAACCTTGCTATAATGGGAATAAATTAGTGTTTGCTCGACAAATTAAAAAATGAAATTAAAACATAGAACTGTTGCAAAGAAAGAAATACGCCATCCCGAATGACTTATGAGTTTAAAGGGATTAAAGAGGAAATTTTTGATTTCGAACACTGAAGGCCGAATCCCTGGAAGGTTTGGGAACAGTTTTGTGCTCCCATTGCTGAACAACTGAAAATTCGAGAAGATACGGATTATGTTTCTTAATCGGTGTTTGTCCATATTAGACCCACGTAGGGGTGGTTTGATGAAGCACATCGAAACAAACGGATTCCGATTTTACAAGATTTGGTTGATTTTATCCAGCTCCAAATTAAGATTCTACCTCTGACTAGGAATTAAAGCTTTACATCGTCGTTTGGAATCTACTTCCAAAAACTAAATTGTCACCTCATACATACGTTTGTTTGAAATATGCTGATATGGTGAAGTCGAGTTATAACTTTTGTCAAAATATACCTCTTAAGAAGGTGCATCAAATTTATCTCATCAGTCATTTTGTTCGAATAGAGTGAAATGAGATGAATGTGCTTCACATCATCCCTTGCTTCATTTGTACTTATCAACGAATAAAAAGTCGGTTTTGGTGAACATTCCAAAGATTGGAAATCCCACTTTCGGTGCGCCAAGTTTCAGAATAGTCTACTGTACTCGGGTCAGCAATATTACGTACACTGGGCGTAGGTTAATAAGATCGGAACTTACTTCGGCATAGGAGCAGCTGCAGGGGTGCTAGCGCTCGGTGGTGTGGGGCCGTTGCTTACGAGACGCCTGCGTATACGGACAACCAAGAGGAGAAATACACCGAGTTGGATGAATTCTCGGTGCACTAACCAAAGTCAAAGGACATGTGAAGCCTCCCCACTTTTAGAAAATGAGAGGTACTGTAAAAAGCGTGCCAGTGATAGTGGATTATTTTATTTATACCTTGTATAGTTAGTTGTATTTGCTCTACTGTAGTCGGCTTGTCACTATATTTAGTGGTATATTTAAAGTAATCATATGGTGGTATGTTGATGTAAAGTAATTGTAATAAAGAAACGAGAGATCGGGGCTATCTAGGCTACAAGGCAGTAGAGTGCAAATCGGTTCGTTCTCACGAGGGGTCAGACACCGGTTTTCAAATTCATCGCTTCAGTGGTTATCAAAATCAAATAAAAACTCGCCGCGCCGCATGGGAAGAGTTAATTTCGGAAAGAAGCGGATTCAGGAATCCTAGCCGTCATCCTCTGTGAGTGATTTTGCTTCAGAGTTGTTCGTAACATAGAGCGCGGGTCATCCTCGGAGCCGTGGGGTGAACATTGTTCTAGCCGGGTACGACCGATTCTTCAATTATAGGATATTCTTACTTATTGTATTGTACAGTATAATGTACCTCTTCTGTTATCCCTATCAAAATAAAATATCTTTAGAAGTATTCTCTTTCATTCTTCCCCTGCAGGAAGCTTCAATTGCAATGTATATTTTTCTTAATTAAAGCTACACTTAAAATTATTCGATGTAGTCATGCTGCAAACTCACTAATAAATATCAGGATATCCTTTATTAGCCGGATAAGGCATAAAACTGACATTTTCAGCATAGTAAATTGCCAGTTATGTTTTGAGTGGTGAAGATCGCTCGCCATTAGGCCATGCATTTTCTCGTGGGAGCTACACATTCTAACTTCCCCTGCCCCATACTACCTGATCAGAATCACCTCTAAAATTTATTTCACTTATTTAAACGCTCCCGCATGTCTCCTTAGCCGGCGGGTCTCATAGACGGTACTAATCAAATTATAAATTCTCATAGGAGTTACTCTAATCTTAGTCACTCAAAATGAATTAACTTCATTGAAAAATAAAATATCCCGCTCAAAGGACCTCTGACGACATAATTTATTTTGTGCCTCTCCGTCCTCATTTAAATAATCCCCTCCCGGTCTTTTTTCATTATTCTCTCCAAAATATTGTTTCTCAGACTCACAAGGAATATTTCATAAAGAAAAAACTTTCTACCTTGGAAAGGTCATTCAAGTTCATTTGTGTACTTTAAATAACATTTTGGTCGGACAGGCTGTTAGGCTCAAAAAGGACTGCCCCAAGTTAGATTTACAGGGTTATCGTTAGATCCTTATTTACGATTCGTTATGGCCATTTAAATATGAAATATGATAGGTTGTTGCCTTGTTGGCTGAAATTGGTCGGGCAAAGTTTTTTATTTCCCATCTACTTGTTTCACAAAAAGTCAACCAAAATACAAATAAAAATTTATTAATTATAGATATTAATTAAATAATTAATAAATTATTAATTTAATTTTTACATACAGGACGCTTAACGTCGTAATTACTTAGAAATCGTGAGAGGCGGTCTGGTGTGATGTGGTTTCAGAAAAACTTTTTTTTATCGTGCCAACGTTTCGATCTTTTATTGAGACCATCTTCAGAGCCTGGGATTTATAAACATTGTTTACATTTCAAAAATACATATAGGATGAGGAAAAGTGAATTTATACAATGCAAAATATACTTTATATTCAATCAAAGCATTTCTACTCACTCTCAAAGTGTTTGTCTTCTGTGTAATTGTGCCATTCGTGCGTGTCGTATTGCCAGTGAATTTTGCTGTTTAATGTTTATATATGTTAGATTTTAAAGGGGTGGGAAAGGAAGTCTGTATAGAAGAGACAATTTTGTATAAGGCGTCGGCTTCTTTGAAGTGAAAAGAGCCGACAAAGGGAAACAATGTGTTGGTAATGTTTCGGCCCGGTTTACATCAACAGGGCAACACAGCATCAATTACAGAACAGATACTTGCAAACGCAGTCGCATCTACGCCAATATTATTAACCAATTCAATACAGATAACATACATATATCTTTACATTACATTTCACACATCAAATATTTTTCGCACAGTCTACTTGTCCAACAATCTAGCTTTCCTATTCCTATTTATCTCTTTCTATATAATACTGAAAAAATAATCTGGCCGAAACATTACCAATTTTCATTGGCGGATTGATCAAATCAATATTCCATTTTATATAGAATGGCGAAAACCATTTAAAAATATTTTCTTAAAAACGTAAGATATACAGGTTTAATCTAGTTAGTGTCCCCCCCTGGTTTGTTCCAAAACTGCTCAACCTGGAAAAGATGTTGAGTAGTTGGTTTTATCGTAAGTTCTACTTTTAAACAATATAATATTTACTGATTTTTGTCATAAATTTTTAAAAAGTTAAAAAGTTACTTTTTTTGTTCAAATAGTAGATTTTTCAAGCACTTTTTTTGTCATAGCTCTACTTTCAAACATTATGATATTTGCGAGGGTTTTCAATTTAAAAATTGTCAAACTTTTTAATTGAAATAGTAACCTGAATTTTAACTTGCAGCCTCATCAAGTCAATTATATTTCGTTAAAACTGGCGAAAAACGTTTAAAAAAACCGATTCATAAAAGGTTGTGTATATATGTTTCAACGTACCATTGCCCCCCTGGTTATTTTTAAATGCATTTTTAATGGCGAATACGTTTATATATATATTTGAATATATTGTATATTCAAATATATATACGGTGAATCTGGGCCTAATGGTAGGAGTGGTACATCTATTATATTTATATCATATTATTATATTTTTTATTAACTTATTTTCTTTGTTGTAAAACAGACGCAGTTCTGCTCCGTTTGTCTTGTCACCAGGGTTTGTGGCCAACCTACGTCTCCGTGGGAGTTGTACAGAAGTTGAATAGAGTTGAAACCAGTCTGAAGTTGTCAGTTGTTGGTACCAATACTTCACAACTAGATTAACTAACGATTAAATAAAACACCGTTAATGTTATAACAGGTTTGCTGTTGCAATAACATGTAAATAAATATAAATATAATGTAAAATTTAATCATGGTTGATGGGTGTTGAATGTTAGTTATTCGAATGCGTTAAACATTGCTGCATTTTCCCCTTGGCCTCTACGTCAGGGTAAGAACGGATCGGAAAGTTGATGTGAAACTCTTGGAAGCGGGATAGGATCATTTAGCAGACAAAGAGAATGTTGAGATCGTTTTGGATAGTGAAATACAACGTCGTGCGAAATAAAGTAATGCGAGGCGTTTAAATTGTCCGGCAACATACATCGGTATTACATATCTGGATAAGAGAGTAAAGCAACATATATCTATGACCGCAAAAAAACCCAAACAGAATCATACAGCACTGGCTACCCACCATTTTAAACACCAACACAATTTTGACTTCAACAATTCAAAAATATTACACACAGATCGAAATAAACATAAGCGTTACTTTTTAACAATGGTTTACATCAACAGGGATAAACACAGTATCAATTGCAGAACAGACACATGCAAACTAAGTCGCAGCTACGCCAATGTCATTAATCAAATTCAATATCGAAAACATACATATAACCGAACCATTACCCATTTTTTTCCATTGTCGACTCCTTTCACCACAAAGAAGCCGACTCCTTATATAAAACGTGCTTTCTATCCCGACTTTCTTCCCTACCCGTTCAAAATCCAACGTATATAGACATAACTATCCCACTCGCACTCTCAACACGACACACAAGAATGCCACAATTCCCCAGAAGACAAACACTTTGAGTGAATAGAAATGCTTTGATTGAATATAAAATATATTTTGCATTGTATAAATTCACTTTTCCGCATCCTGTATGTATTTTTTAAATGTAAACAATGTTTGTAAATCCCAGGCCCGGAAGATGATCTCAATAAAAATCGAAACTTTGGCACGATAAAGAAAATGCTTTTCTGAAACCTACATCACACCAGACCGCCTCTCACGATTTCTAAACAATTATTTTAAAGTAGTTTGATCCCCGCGTTCGCTACCTAAGCATATAGTTGGACGTTAAGTGTCCTGTATGTAAAATTTAAATTAACAATTTGCTTATAATTAATTATTTAATTAATATTTTTAATTCTACAGCGAAAACCAACACTTTGAGTGAGTATAAATACTTTGATTGAATCTAAAATTTCTACCATTGTATAAAGTCATTTTTTTTACATCCTACAAGTATTTGTAAAAATTAAGCAATGTTGATAATTCCCAGGATCTGAAGATGACCTCAATAAAGATCGAAACGTTGATACGATAAAGAAACTGTTTTCCTATAATCTACGTCACACCAGACCGCACCTCACTTTCTTCAAATAATCTATATAAAAGAAATACTGATTAAAAGGAAAACGCTTTAGTTTTATTGTCAAAAAAATAGAAATGCCGGAATCTACTCTACCGCATCTCAGGATATCCAAATAATAAAAGTAATGTCAAGAAGATTTAAGAATAAAAATACGTGCAAACAAAAAACAGCTGTTAAGTTCATGGTTGCCATCTTTGTTACCTATGCCCTAACGGATAGGAATGTGACTACATTTTTAACCTAACATCTAACATTGACCCTGGCGTGTTAAATCGAGCAATGTTAACTAGCCGATTTTACAAGCCTACGTCATCATTTTTCTCAATCTAACAGGATTAACATTGTTAGCAAGGTGGTTACCACAAAGCTCGTGAATACACCTATTAACATTTTTGTAATTTTACTCTAAAATCGGATTATTTTTTATATAAAATCGTCATTTCTCAACTTTAGCGTCATTATAAAAACAAATCTGCCCTTTATTTCGCAAATTACATAAATTTTCTACAAGATAATAACATTTCCGTTGAAAATCTGCACATCCGAATGCAGCCGCTCAAATAATAACAAATGACAAAACCCGTGTCCTGTTGGAAATACTCAATTGTTGCTCGTGGGATGACTTTTCCATCAAAATCTTCGAGGATTTCACCAAATTTGCCTTATTTTATATTTATTCCAAGGACATACTCACTTTTACATTATTTTTCAAATTTTAGTGAATATCCTTTGCTAGGTTGAAAAACAACAACAACACAAGAACATGGTACATGGCACATTTTTAATTAAAACATTTAGTAGTTGGTAATAAAAATTAGATATATAAAAATAAGAATTTAATCATAGAAAATTGAATGTAGTTTATCAAATAAAGGTCAGATTTGTATTTTAATTACGCTAAAGTTATGATTTTATGTTTTTAAATTTTAATTTTAAACTAAATGTTAATAAAATGGAAAGAGTCAAGATAAAAATCTGGTTTTGGTGTCATTGAACTACGTTTTATTTAGTGAATGCACCCTCGCAATATTGACATTTAACCCTGTAACAACCTGTATATTTTATCAAGGAATATAATCGGATCTGCTGACAAATTACCTTCTATCCTTACAGCTTCAAAACAAAAAGAAAACAATATGAAATCTTCGTAAGAAGTAGTACTTTTCCTTTATGAAAATATGCTTTTTGTTCTTTCTTTTTTTAAGAGGAAAGTACTTCTTATTCTATTTTCAGAAAGAAAAGTCGAAATAATCGAAACTAAAGAAAATGATATTGTTAACAATAGTTGCAATCAAAGGAATTAAATCCCATCCCGTTTTGACAACGGAGACTTATAATGTTCATTAAAATGTCTTAAGTAAATAATAAGTAGCTTAATTTATCCTTGTTCCGTTGAGCATAAAGTTATTTCACTCGACACGGTCGGCGGTGGTTCAAGGCGAATAAAACATGGATGACAACTGCCAAAATTAAATTAATCCATACATAACAATAGCATGGAATACATCACAGAACTTACTTCAATTTGCAATTACAAACGGGCACATTACCAATGATCGCACAGCAGAAATTGGCATACAACACCCGCTACGAAATGACTTTTAATTAGGTACATAGAGAAAACTCAGTTATTAATTCACCTCTCGCCGACGACGAACAAACCGAACGTACTGATTTTCAGACCAAAACCAATTCACAATGGAAATTTGATTATTAAAACTGTTTATAAAATAATATATTTTAAAAACGTTCGCAGGTAAACAATAAATTTATTGTTTATAGATGCTTACAAAAATGAACGTTATGGGGAAGAAAATTGACTAGAACCTTTTTGATGACGAATCAATCGATCAGTGCAAGATGAGAAAGAGAGAAAGAGAGGAGAGAGAGAGAGAGAGAGAGAGAGAGAGAGAGAGAGAGAGAGAGAG
>CM077100.1:5459447-5473882 GCA_039619505.1 Cimex hemipterus
GAGAGAGAGAGAGAGAGAGAGAGAGAGAGAGAGAGAGAGAGAGAGAGAGCGGGAGGGAGAGCGAGAGAAGAGATAAGGAATTTTATTAGTTAATTGTATTTTATTAATAACCGCACGACTCTTATATTAACGAGGAGAAAAAGAACGAAAGAATGTGACAGTAAGAGAGAATGAGAGTGGAAGGAAGTGTGGTGAGGAAAGTTAGAAATATTTGAAGATATAGAGTGAAAGAGAAAGAAAGAGAGAGTGAGATCGAGAACGAGAGAGAAAAATACAAAGAAACAGTGAGAGTTAAATTAATTACTAATTATTCACATAAAGTAAGATTTTTTTCTTATAATAGTTGATTAGATTTTCTACTTTTAGCTACACAAAAAATTTGTATTGATGGTATTAATATGTTAAGAAAGAGAGTATATTCTTCAATGAACATAATAATAAAATTCGGACAATTGCGAGAGATTATTTTTAAAATGATTTCGCAGCCGCTCATGTCGGACATGAGATATGCGATGTATGCGTGGAAATGTCATGTCTCCTTGCGTTGCATAGGGACAGATTAAAAAATTCCCGCATGAGGATATGAATCTTGAAAATTACATCTGCCTACATATATCTACACGTTCTTTTCATATTTTATGAGCAGATGTCCCTGCTGATTTCTGCACTTCACAAGCAACAAGCGAACAATTAGAAAAATTTCGTAAATATTTTAAAAACGGAAATCGTTACGTGCATATCAGAATGCTTGGTACCTAGTTTGAAAGATTCTATTCGTAAAAAACCTATAGATGTATTTTCTTCACTCACTATAGCAATTAATTTACTTTCACAACCGAACACCATGAGACAGTTGGTTTTGTTGAGTAAGTAATAAAAAGGCGATAAATTCCATCTATTCAATTTAGTAGTTAAATGTTCTGGACGCAAAAACAGCTTTGGTAAACACCAAGGCCACACATTTCACTTGAGACACCCTCAAAAATTAATGTATCGGAATTCCAACTTCGCTGTTATCTAGCATTCGGCCCCGACCCTACTGGAATTACCACTTATTCCTAGTCATTGGACTTATTGTAGGCCCAAACCTACAGAGAGAAAGGAAATGGCGCCATGTGTCACGGTTTTTACGATTAGTGGTGAAACGGAAATATGTAGCTTTTATTATTAGTACAAGGAATTTTTTTCAAGTGGAAAAGGCGTTATTTCGAAGTATACGTGATGTATGCGTTGGCCAAAGGGTGTTTGCAAGTTTGATGACGGTCGTGTCCAATCATACCGATCCCCCCTATCCGTATCCTGAAAGTTATAATCTGTAAGTTGCGTTTCAGAATTTTCCTTATCTCTGAGAATGTGGAAATTCCCAAATGCGCCTTCAAGATCAGAACAAATAAAGAAAAACAAGAAAAATCCGAAACCATCAGACTACAAAGTTCGTCACCTTTTCGGTCATAATAAGAAAATTCGCAATATATCATCGTTCACACAGTTTACATCATTCAAAACATTATTCAGACATTATAAACTACTAAGTACAAAATAATCAAATTGATATTTTTACTTAGTTATGTATATCATATTTATTTTTTCTCGTAACTAACGATTGACTTTCGATGGAGCGCCATGGGGGATGATCTGGCCTGCACGGGCATCCGCCGTCACGCGCACCTCAAGAACCTATAAATGAGACTTGACTTCACCGAAATCATACTGACACTGAAAATGACGACATTCAGAAACAGTCTGACGACACAATTCGTATGTATACAGGATAAACCTTTGAATGAAAAATGTTTTGTTAAAATTACATCGAAATATATTACAGTCAGCTGACAATACAAACAAGGTAGAATTGGTTGGTCATCCGGGAAGTGGTAAGTCGAGACAAAACTTTATACATCGTTTTTCGGCCCAACGCAATACTTTCTCCTCCTTCAAAGGGTAAAACTGAAAACATTTAAAAGTTCCACAATACAAAATTATCCCAAGAACCACTTCGAATTGAATTTTCAGAATGTGCTCCGAGCAAACTGAAAAGGAGTAGATTTTATGTTGTACATATACACATCATATACATATTAAGCATATTATCATAAAACAATATAGACTTTAGTCTTATTTCTCTATTGATTATTCTAAATAATCGTTTTATTATAAAATTACGATAAGAAGACAAAGCATATTCTAAAAACAATTCGACGCCATGACCATCTGAGGCTCATAAATCAAAAGTATTCAAAACTCGTAAACGACCAGTTAAGTACAGAAAAGCAATTAGTGTTTTGGTGTGACATCTGTTGCACGGGTCTCTCTCTCAGGCGTTTTAAGTTATTTTGTAGGACCAGTAACGATTCTTAGAACATACAATACAGATGAGCATAGAGTTATAGAAAAAACAGGCCAATGCTTTTTAAGGAGCGCACTTTACAGCCCTAGGCACTATTCGAGCAAACCTTCTCATAATATTACGTACAGTTCTTCTAGTCCTGTACGGAAGAAGTAACCTTCCGTTCCCTGGTATTTGTATTTTATTTTCTTCTGATGTGCGACAAAATTATTTCTTTCGTACTCCCTTTCCGCTTCACCGGGGAAAGAATCTTATGCTTGAGTTTCCCTCTCGTTCCTCTATGTACATGTTCTTCTTTCATGCTCCTAACTTCACTGTCACTCTTGACCTCATTATTTTTATCATCAACCCCTGCCTCATCAAAACCCTAAACCCTAACCATCCCTAACCCATATCACCATGTGGTGTAACGTAGTTTGAAAAAAAATTTTATCGTGTCAACGTTTCGATCTTTATTGGGATCATCTTCAGAGCCTGGGATTTATAAACATTGGTTATACTTTACAAATACATGTCGTATGTAAAAAAAGGAATTTATACAATGCTAGAAAATTTAGATTCCAATGAAATATATATACATATATATACATATATACAGTATTTTGATTCACAAAATAACCACATCAGGCACATTGGCCTGACAGGCCAAGTATACTGTGCAATATGTAATATTTTTTAAAAATTATAAATGGTGTGTGGTGTAAAACAGGACATTGGTCAGATATCATCAAAGTAGAAGAGGTTTCGTATTTACAGCAGCTTGGGCGCATCAGGTTTTGTTTTTGTAATTTGTCTTGAAAAATAATATTTGGCTGTTATAATTTTATACCAATTTAATGTGGGGTTTTGTAAAAATGAAGTGATGGGGTGAATCTCCAGGAAAATTCTAATCGAGCAGGCCAGACACAGAGGATCCATTTTCTGTGACTGCTTACAACGAACAAAACGGGTCAATTCGGATGAAAAAGTCCTGCATTAGTGATGGTCAGTTTCCTCCTTCGTAACGGTAGGTGATTTCCTTGGTGCAGCTGGAAGCGGATAGCTCACCCATAAATTCAATCTCAGTGCTATTGTTTGTTCCATATCGTGCAAAATTATGTAAACAATTAACTAAATAAATTGTCTAATCAAAGAAAAATTCAAGAAGTGTATAAAATTTTTGAATCGTATAGGATAAATGAAATGATCGAGTACACAAAATCGTAAAACTTATTGCTTGAATTTAAAATTTGAAGTATGAAAAATAAAAATGAAAATAAAGATTAGCCAATAAATGAACAAAATAATTGATCAGCCAAATAATTAAACCACGTTAGTTTTACACCCTGTTTTTGTTAATTCACACTCTCTAATTCAGTAAATAAAAAAATTAAATATAAAAAGGATGAATTATACAAAGCGTTCAGTGTTTACTCAACTTTCCTGATTTGCTAAGAGTAGGTGTCTTTTTATACAATGAAAAATAACAAATGGATTTATTTTCAGACAACGGTTATACTGGAAAAAAGTTAAAATGAGTTCTCTAAATCATTATCATTTCATTTCGTTCACTGAAAGGGTTTATTTGCTTATCCTCCTTAATTCGTCCTGAATTGTTAATCTTTCCTTGTATTCTCATTAATTTCGTGCACTTTATTGTATTCGTTATTCTTCTCTTAATTGTGTTTCTTGTTTCCTCCGCCATAAATTAATTTATACAGATACGATATTTTTCCTTCTTCACCTCTTTTAATTAATTGACCACCCTAAGTTAATGTGGTCATTCTTGTTCCTGATGATGTTTGTAAGACGTTAACTCGTTTTAACTCGAATAGAGAAATGTCCAGAAAGATCGTGAATGTCACCTTCTTCTCATAGCATGTTAAACGTTAATTTTTGGGCAATAATGCATTACGCCGCGATTGGTTGAACCAAAAATAAAGCTATAACAGTCCTTGAAGACTTGGCGTTTGTCCATGCTTGTTATGGTTTGTGTTAAACTGTATGCTGAAGTTACTAAAAAAGGAAATATAATCAATTCTATCAACCAAAATTATATCTGTGCACTCAAAAAGTACTAACAAATGACGCGCTTCAAGCCGACATATCTAACCTGTATCCTAACGTCTAACAGCCTAAACTTTATAAGATATGGGTTGTATCTATTGTGATATTATGAATGAGCGTATAAGAACAGGTCAGAAATTAACACATGAAATGTGTTGATCTGATTCAATTAATGTGTATTTAAGAATAAAAATGCGTGCAAACAAAAAACAGCTGTTAAGTTCATGGTTGCCATCTTTGTTACCTATGCCCTAACGGATAGCAATGTGAGTACATTTTTAACCTAACATCTAACATTGACCCTGGCGTGTTAGATCGACCAATGTTAACTAGCCGATTCTTACAAGCCTACGTCACCACTTTTCTCGATCTGATACGACCTAACAGAGTTAACACGTTAACATAAAGATGAACGTGAATACCCCTATTATCTATTTAGTCTTTTACAACCAAAATTACATGTAGTTTCGCGATTTTCTAAACAAAAGTGCAACCATAAGGAGGGTGAAAAATATTTCTAACATTTGGCTATAAATCGGTGTTCAGGAATATTTTAGGTTCCGAAAAACCATTATCAACGTTGTTTCTTGCTAAAAATGTATATTAACCTACCTTCATACTTGTCACAAAAATAATTATGTTATTATTTTATTGCATTAATTACGATTATTTTTGTAATCGTAAACTGATAAATATATTTTTGAGGTCTTCTAAACCATGAATCACACATTGCCTCTTAAATACAGATCGAGTACCTGTAAATTGATTACGTGAAATATTTAGGCATCACAGTCGATAAAAGATTAACATATTCAAAAATTCAAAACATATCAGTGACATGATTAAACGGCTTTTAGAATGAACCCACCTTCTAAAGCTCGTCTTGGACAAGAATTCTTAACTTTTCACTCCTGAACAAATGGTTGTTATATCTATTACTTCTCCGTCTTCTTTGGTACTACTTCAAGTCCATCAAAATAGAGTTTTGCAGATTTTAACGACTGCGACTTGGCACATTCGGAACTCTAGACTTGATACTACTCAACTCCTTATTACTTATTCGTCGCCGAAGAGGTGAAAGGTGAAAGAAGCATATGCCAAATTGTATAAACGCAAACTGGGCACCCAAATGTCATATGCACTGATTTTTTTAAGTCGCTGGGACCGACACATGAACATAGAAGACTGAAACGAGACGTCATGCTGACTTTATTGTGTAATGGAATTTTTTTTAAATCCTAACTTCGGAGGACATTCACTAGGTTGAACCCTCCTCACATTTTTATTCACAATCTATCTCCTCAAATAGAGTAAACGCTACTGTATATATTTTTTCATTTTTCAATCATCATTGACCAAACTGTTTTCAATAAAGTTATCTACATTTTAAAAAAAGGTTTTTTCTTACTCCAGAGTTACAAATTGAATAACAATACTTTCCTTCAGAAATTTAGATTATTTATATTTTTGACCTAACTTCTTGGTTGAGATGAAAATGTCGCGATAGCTGAAGTGGTTAGAGCAGCGCCATATTCAGCGGAAGCGGTTCCAATACCGCTCGTGACACCAGCTTTTTCATCTCAACCAAGACCTTAGATAAAAGTATAATTAATTGAAATTGTAATTAAAACTTAATATCATTTTAAAATGGCGTTTTTCATCTACCTACGACAATTAGCGCTCAAATAGATAATTATGTAGTAACCTTATTAAAAACACTTAATGTTTCTGCTTTGAGCACGTGCTCATTTTGTCACAGCGGCGACTGTAAATATTTTGTTAAATAATATTAGTTTGTGTTAACATTTAGTGCAGTACCATATTTATGTGTGAAATTACCAAAAGAATTTCATGAATTATCACGCAATTAGAAAAAATATATAATAGAACATTAAATAGACAGAATTAATCTTATTTAATCATCCAATATGTTAAAATATTGATAATTTCTCATTTTAAAAGAAACTATATCCATTTCGCTGAGAAACCGTTTACCTCAATGTAAGTCAAATGAGACTTTTTTTGTAAGTACATTTTCATTGTGAATTGTTTAAATAAACAAGAATTTATAAAATTATTCATATGGTATATATGGCTGAAATAAGGAACGTCACAAATGTACAAGCTCGCCCGCAAATGTGAATTTTCCTTAATTACTAAGCCTAACCCTTTTATCCTTATGATTCAAATATCCCTTTATACCTTTAATATTTTGTAGCAAGTTATAAACCAACTTACCATAGCACCATTAATATATTTAATTTTTATCACGCAATTTTTCTCACCAAATATAAAATATATAATGTCTTATTTGGCTAAAGTATATATCAAAATTTAAAATCTTAATTATTAACTTCTCTACTCTAATTATTTTGTGTAATTATTAATTTTATTATTGGTGAAAAGGAATCAGAAGTATTTAAAAAATGAGAGTAAAAAAACCCGGAAACGGACAAAGATTGAAATTCCCACAACAAAGTAAGTATCTGAACCTACCAATCCCTTTTGTGTTCCACAAGAATATCAGATAACATTAAGTGACACAATAGGAAGGGAAATTGCTTTAAGTGACTTTAAGATCAATAATAATCAATGCTATCTTGCTCTGTGCTTTGTGATCCCCACTGTCCAGACTTTCGTTGAGTAGCGTCGAGTACAATCGAAGACAAAAGACACTCATATTTTCATTCAAACTACATGCCTTTTTGTCGATATATTAAACCAAATTAACCGAGATCAAAAATTCGTTAGTTTTTATTTTAAAAAATCAACATTTACTTACCGATCATTTGGAAGGTGTGAGATGCGGTCTGGTGCGACGTAGGTTTTAAAAAAACACTTTATCGTACCAACGTTTCGATCTTTATTGAGATCATCTTCAGGGCCTGAGATTTATAAACGTTGTTTAAATTTTACAAATCATGTAGGATGTAAAAAGAATACATTTATAAAGTGCTACAAACTTTGAGATGACAAAAATGAATTTATACAATACTAGAAAATTTTAGATTCAATCAAAGTATTTGTACTCACCCAAAGTGCATGTTTTCCGTGTAGATGTGTCATTCATTTTCACATCCTGCGTGTATTTGTAAAATTTAAGCACTGTTTATAAATCCCCGGCCCTGCTGAGGATCTCAATAAAGATCGAAACGTTGGCACGATAAAGAAAATGTTTTTCCCAAACCTAAGTTACACC
Organism: Cimex hemipterus; assembly: GCA_039619505.1. Lineage (NCBI taxonomy): Eukaryota > Metazoa > Arthropoda > Insecta > Hemiptera > Cimicidae > Cimex > Cimex hemipterus. The sequence goes on from CM077100.1 coordinate 5,467,040, forward strand.
AGACCGCATCTCACGACCTCCAAATAATCATCAATTTTTATCGCTTGGTAGAAATTGATCAAAACACCGGAATATTATTTTTTGATATAATGAATTTAGCTCACGTTTTATTGCACCGTTTTGCTCTTAAAATTACACAGTTTTCGTCGAGTAGAGTCATTACAGGACTCTCATATTTTTTGCATTTTATTTCCAAATATGAATATGTCATTTTGCCGTTATATTAATTACAACATTCCTATTTTAATGTAAAACAAATTAAACGAGATCAAAAATTCGTAAGTTTTTATAACGATTATTTAATTATGATGGTTAGGCAGAAAATTTATCAATACACCTGAATAACTTTGTTTAAAACAATCGAATTTAATTAATAATTTATTACATGGTTTTGCTCAAAATAGTACATTAAGAACAAAACAGGCGTTGCGATTGTGATACACGCTGCGCGACTGTACGTGGCTTTTGATGTATGTGCACACCCTACCAAAACGTGACCAAGCGTCGGGTCGAATCGGATAGCGTCGCAGAGCGTTGCGTCGGGTCTGTTTAAAACATCAAATGTGCAAATAAAGCCACTTGCCAATTATGACAAATGTTCGTAAAAAAATAACAGAATATATGAACTTTTAAAAATATGTGTGCAATTCTCAACCTTCTTTGCGGTTTACTGGGTTGCAATGTATACGCTGCACCTGCAATGTTCTTTTTCGCCTTCATATCGTGCAAACTGCAAGTAAATTTCATCATTCAACACCCCGTGGGAAGTGCTGTAGAACGTGTGGCTGGATTTCATTTTACTGTTTCCTGCATAATTTTACCATAAACTCTGGTTAGTTTCGTCCTTATCAAATGCGGATGTCAAATTTTTAATTTTTCACACCAGGTAACACCACGAGCTGCTTAGGAAACTGTAAAGATTTTTTAAGGCTTAATGAATTGCTGTTCTTCTAAAAAAAAGTCTTTCTTATCGAAAAAAATCATTTATCTTAGGCTTTAATGGGCCTGTCGAATGTTTATTAAGTAGCACATATATTACACTGTAAATGGATATTACTATAAGTAAACATTGAATAGAATAGACTCATTTATGATTCGTATAAATCGAACGTTCGATAAACGACTACGAAAACATACATCATGTTATTTAGTTAGTAATATTGGAAACCAATTAAAATTTTGGTTATGATGAAAGTAATTATAGTCATGATGTTTGTTCCAGCTCATTCGCCGTATGGTTGGCTTAAGGATAAAGGAGGTAATTGCCGTCTGTTATCTGACTGTACCCAAGACCATGTTACTCCCTTGTTTGTTAATTGAAATGGCTTTGTGAGGTGATGCCTTTTGAATGCGATACCTATAAGGGGTTCATTAATTAAAAGGTTTTTACAACCCTCAAAACATTTTTGATACTCTGGATCTCTTACAATAATTACAACCCCATTTAATAATTATTTAGACTCTGGTCAAAATATTTCAGTAAAATTCTTTCCGTTATCAGAGTTTTTTTTTTTTTTTTTTCTACATCGGCTAATTGAAATAACTCTCCTGCGGTTTTATTACAGCTGAAAGGCGTGAAATAACCACAAAATTATCTTTTATTTAAAGATCACTATTAAATTTGTTACCTACTTATTTAGTAGTCATAATTGATCGTGTTAATTATTTCAATTAAATATACTTTTAAATGTACGGACATATTCGTCAGAACACAATTTCGCCAGAATTCGCATCCAAAGTAACTGTCGCCTTAGGCGACATTGTTCAGCCTGGAGACCTACCAATATCTTGAGTTTTATTTAGGTTGTCCTTTAGTAACTATTCAGTGGGGTGCAGATTCATCACAATTTGAATTCATTAAGCATCCATTTTTTAATATATTACTTTTTGGATGAAATCACCATAACATAGGATCATGAAGACCCAGGGAAAAAATTGCAGCAATGCTTCTTAACAAAAGAATCGAGTTAATTGAATTGAACTAAGTGACTAGAAAAATTTCAATTCTTGATGCTTTCCTCCTCCAAGCCCTCCATCATCATTAGCAGACATACCGAGTATCGCATCCTTTTGAAATTAATTACTAATTACTTACAAAAGCATCTTACTTACCAAACTAATCTTATTTGTATCAATTAGACAAACCTGCATTTAGTAGAATAGAATCCATGACTTCGGACCCTCAAAACATTTTTGATACTCTGGATCTCTTACAATAATTACAACGCCATTTAATAATTATTTAGACTCTGGTCAAAATATTTCAGTAAACCCACTAATAAACAATATTTTTGTTAATGTCGTTTACTAATTGGGTTTTAGCTTTAATCGTAAGTAGAGTTGTCAAAAGAGGAACAAGTTAGCAAAATCAGTATTTGGGATTCATATCCTTGGTACTGCTACAATTATAATGTTATATTCAGAAACATTTGTTTAAACGTTCTATTTCTCTAAGAAAAAATAGCCATATTTGACTATATTAAACATCTTACTTAACACCAAACAACTCGTCTTCAATTGATCAATCTTCTTGGTTGAGTATAATTATAAACTCTAATTCGGTTTCCAAGAGAATTGCCTATTTTCGAATAATCTTTTTCGGAGTTGTTTTAAATGTAGAAACAAGTGGAAGTCTGAAGAGGCAAGGTCAGGGGCAGACGTATGGTGGGTGCCACAGTATTTCTCAGTTGAGTTCCTTCTTCACGGAGACATATGGCCTTGCGTGGTCATCCTGAAAAACCACCCCTTTTCCGTTGATCACTTCTTGTTGCCTAGCTATGAAAGAAAATGTTACCTCTTTATAAGCGAACATTGTAGGTAATTTTTTCCGTCTAAATTTACTGTAAATAATGTATTTATGTTGTATGCATATTCTAAATTTATATTTTATTTATTTGAGAATATTTATATTTTATTTAGTGAACATTTGCATTTGTTTGGATGAAAGGCGTCGAAGCCCCGAAAATGCCGAAGAATGGACTGACCTGGATGCATCTCCTGTACACGGAGCTCTCTTGCAGGAACCACTGCAGGGAAAATTAAGGCGCGTAACAAAAGAATGAAAAGAACAAATTAACATAGAAATACAACATCCAGAACGATAAATGCGCAGCCATGATACATGCTAGCAAGCACAGATATCTGAGGGCCATAAATATTTTCAAGATTTTTGTAGATCTTCGTTCCTTTATGTATGTGATATGTGTTACTTTTTGGAGGAAAATTTGTATAAAAGGAAGAGTTAACCCCAATTACCTCCAAGGAGTATCGAATACTCTGAGGTAGTGTGAACGTAGTCTGATGTGTGAATGTAATTGATTAGCGCGAATGCTGGGGAGGTTAACCCTAATTACTCCCAGGAATGTCAAGTATTCTGGGATAGTATGAATACTTAAGCATACTATCATATTTGATCTTGTCTCTGTTTTATGTATATGACCTAAATCCACCATCAGCCTGCAAAAAAGTGTTACCAAGAATTACTCAATTATTTGTAATGCTGATTTTTGATTTTTTTTATGATAGTGTTAACCAAAATTAAGAATGGTTACAGAAGGAAGTACAACGACGACGGGATAGACGGCATCAATCCACTACTATTCCAGGTAGGCAAAGGAGCGCAAAATTGCGGGCATGTAACCCACGCCAGTCGCCAGTAAAGATGGCGAACGTTCTACCAGCTACCACTTCACGTGCCGAGATGTTGTGCCCCGTTTTGTAGGATAGGGAGTTGAATGGATTGAGATCCCCATTGAGACGTGACTTAGCACAAGACAGCTGACTTTGACAATGGTACAGATTTCTAGCGGCGCGTTGGGTCCTAGAATGCCGTTTTATATTGGCGTTGTTGGCAGTGAAGTACGTATTTAAAAAAATGTTTTTAAAGCGGAGTTGTTCATTCAATTCTTCTAACATTGTTTTACGTTTAATGACTGAACCTGTTCATTTATAATGGTAATAACAGCCTTAAGGTCTAAGGTCTAAGGAACGCCGTACCTTCCGACTTGTTGCTTAAAAAGTTGAGACCTGTAAAAAACTACTTACAAAAATTGAAAATAAAAAAGTCCATGGTAATTGGTCGGGCCATCTTAAAGAGACTTAGAAATAATTTTCCAACTATGTGGAAATTAAGTGCGGTGGGTAATGAGATATCCCGTTTTCCGTAGGACAACCGGCCGGCTTGGCTAATTGGTTGAAGAAACCCTTCCCTCACAGTAACGCATCTGATTCCTCCATAATTGAATCGCTTCTCTCGGAACTGACAAAGTTTTAAGCTACCTCCTAACTGCTATTTAATTGCAATACCTCCTCCCCCGGCAACGTGTTTTCGCTTTCTCGTGGAAGATGCCATTACTCAATTTCCCACTTCCATATGGTGGATTATCACGGAGCAAATAGTCACTAGGTGTTATATGTAAAATAAATAAACTTAAAAAACCTAATTATCTTTTGTCAAAAACTGAATAAATCAGTTATATACATTGAGAGGCAAAAAAGGTTTACAGACGTGTGATGTACGATACAGATTCGGTTGCAATCATCCATTTGTTAGAAGAAGGTAGAAGTCAAGCGTATGTGGTCAGGGTGCTTAACAACCTCGGAACAACTGTCCTAAGGGTCTTCCATGCCTGACAAGATACTGGAGGTTACTAGAAAGGCATGGATCATGTCGCCATCATGTCATATCTCGTAGAGATGACCGATTTGTTGTTTCTAATGTACTACCGTTGTTGAGGTCAAGCAACGATTTCAACGAGTTAGAAATGTACTTACGTACTGTAATGTATTGTAAGGCTGACTTTCAGAAGCTGGATTACGTGCGAAAAGGCACTGGTCCATCACTTTTGGATAAAAATAAAAATATATATAACAAATCTGATAACAATATATCGCTTGTGGATGTAGCAAAGCCAAGTATCTTTGGAGAAACTTTATAAAACTTGCTGAAAATGAATCAGATAGTGCTGGTGGGTATATAGTGCGCTCCTTGGGAGAACCTGATTCTAGTGGGTTATCGTCGCCTGCATCCCTTGTCTGAAAGTGGATGCACTATGATCGTCATCTATGGGGACTTTAACGTAGATTTTAATTCAGTTGATAACGATTTCATTACAGTAAATGGTAGTTTTGTTTCTTATGGATTTCATTTCAAGGTTGGCTTATACACTCGTTTTAACCGATGTATTGACAATGTGTACATAAATTTTGACACTTCCCTGATGGCTCAAATTAAAGATGTGGGGTTTTCGGACCACAGAGCAATTGTGTATGATGTCGATGATAAAAATGTCATGAACTTTGTTACAGCGAAGGTCATTCAATGAAGTGGATTTTGTGCTTATCTTGAGATCTTGAACTTTCTGTTTTTGTTTATATCTATTAATGAGAATTGGGTGGAGTTCTTGGACATTTGCATGGGAACAATAGATCTTACATTTGGAAGCACGAGAGTTAATGAGAATCCCTCCCTCCTTTGAGGCCAAGGTGTTAGACAAATGTGGAATTAAATTTTATTAAGTTTCGTGGTCCGCTTGATCAAATAAATTCATCTAGTAATTAATTAAGGTATTAATTGAGATAAAAAAAGCCAGTGTCACAAGCGGGATTCGAACCCCGAAGATAGATAAGCCACTACTCTACCACATGTGCTATCGTGATTTCGAACCACTCGGACACTAACTTCTATCTTACCTTCACCATGTGAATTTTCCCTCCTTTTTGCCCGCTTGTGGCACGGACCTTTTCAGCTCAATCAATTTCTTAATTAATTGTGGAATTAAATGAGGATTTGCATTCAATATGATGCACCGAGCTAAATGTATAAATAGTAGAAACAGAGGTGTATACAGGGCTGTAATAGCTAGAACCAAAAGGGACTATTATGACAATAAAATATAATAGGTCCCTAGGAAAAAGAGTGTTTGGGACTTGGTAAATCGAGAAGAGAGTGTATTTCGTTTCAACTAACAGCGAGTAGACCCAAAATTATTAGGACAACTCATTTCGAATGTCAAACAGTTGTGAAGTAAATAAGCAGAAATATCATGTATCTAGTTATCTCGAAGGTGCGATTATTACAGCTCCCATTAGCGATAGTCTTCGTGCATTACTGCGGTCAATACCAATACCAACGTTGTCGTAGATGGGTCGTTTGACCGTTGTTAGATGTCTCAGCAATCGAAAGTGTCAGGTTACGACTATAGTATACCTATCTACATAAATATATGTTACTATGGGTAAAAAAGGTCCACTCATACACTATGATGTAATGATTTGCTAACGTGAATCTCCTTATATCATTACAGATTGATGTACTAGGGTAGGTACTGTTTTATCGTTTCAGAAATGTGGAAACAAATCGAATTTTTTGTTCGAAACAAATTGTCATATCAGGCCTATTGCTCGAAATGCGATACGAATCGAAATTAAAATTGTTTTTCGCCCTCTTACAATCCAAAATTTCATTGGACAGCATTAATGATTATTTCATTAAAGTTCCGCCGTATGTTGCACAGAGAGTAAGTTCCCTCTTCTCCATGGATTGGCTGAGTTTCTCTTTGCCTATGGAACCTACTAAGGGGTTGATATTTTGTGCGGTGTCTGTTGCGAGTCAGTGCCAGCTGGTCGAATCTCTAATACGGACGGGTAAAGCTATGGATTATTTTGGTCTGGTGACTAAAGTCCTGCTTAAGAGAATTAGACCTTCCATAATTGAGCTTCTGATATTCTTGGTAAATTTAAGTCTGAAATCTGGTGTTTTCCCTATATCTATCCTTCCTCTTATTCTCTCTCTCTCTCTCTCTCTCTCTCTCTCTCTCTCTCTCTCTCTCTCTCTCTCTCTCT
>CM077100.1:5474282-5516588 GCA_039619505.1 Cimex hemipterus
CTTCTCTCTCTCTCTCTCTCTCTCTCTCTCTCTCTCTCTCTCTCTCTGCTGGTTTGCCTTTGAAGCTAATGCTTACGTCATTCTCAACTTATTTTTTATGTAAAAATTTAGTTCTTGCAAACCCTATTTTTGCGTTGTACGGCCTAGTAGGACATGGATTTCTTAAAAAAACAGTAATAAATTACAGATTTAATTTAATTTTGCTTTCTTAAAAGCTTTGTAAACCAATTAGCGTAAATTCACTTATATTAACGGTAATAGTGTGTTTACAGAACAGGATATTTTGTAGTGGTACAAAAATAATAAGACAAGTAAATTTGACGATTTAGTGCTGCTATCTTTTGGATGTTATACATAATATTTAATAAAGCTTTTAAATATGTAACATTGGTTAATATTAATAAATGAAGTAAAGTGTTTTAAATAAGTTTTCATTGTTGTTCCTTTTTATAGGTGTTTATAGTGAAGGATCTACTTTCAATCCCACCGAATACGATGTATGAAGTTCCCCTTTTACGGATGATTCTTGGAAACAGTGGCTTTTTCCCTAATTGCATTGTTATATACAATCGCACACATACCCTGTCACTATTCTTTCATTGTATAAAAGTTAATCGTTGTATCCGTGGTATGAAAAAGAAAAATTAAAAAAGCGGGCGGTCAATAAACCTAAATCACTTTAATAGAGAAATTACGCTCAGACCTCCGTTTATATCCAGTCGTTGGGAACCGATCGTCCAGTAAAATGAAGCACATTTGTTTGTCGTCTTTTTACTCAACACAAATTTAATAAAATTCAGTTTAATGGTTCTTGACCCTCGCCCTGTTGAGTATTAAACTAATAAATTTTTTCTTATGTCGAAATAACCCGAAGAGCGTTTGCCTTACACAGACCGACGGTGATCAATGTTGATCAACCCACAGTCAACTGTTGATCGATTAGAAAGAGCACTTAGCTTAATTTTACAATGTTTGCATAGTAATGTTGGTGTGACGTAACTCCGACGATATTACACAAGAAGTAACCAAATTCCCGTCTTAAGTCAAATAATTGATTTAAAAGATGCTTAATCATTGGTTGGGTAAACGTAATTAAATCCATTTCTAGAAACATAAACACGGAGGAAATGGAACGTCACACTAAGGCGAGTGCTTCACTCAGGAACAAATCAGTCAACATATTGACATCCTATCAGTCCGATCTTCAACTTCGTTAATTTACATCGGAGAAAAGGTTTACAAAGGGGTACAATTTTAAGTTTTTAGTTATTTAGGTATAATTTAATTTGACTGTCCTTTCTTTTTTAAAAAAAATTGTAACCATGAAAATCTAGGTCATAGACTCCATGTTTAATTCCTTTCTAGAGACGAGATTCTCAATTCTTTATATTTTTTTATCATAATGCTCTTCAACAAAACAAAAAATAGGCGGATGAGTTCTGACGGTTGAAGTGTAGTTGAAGGAGCGAAATCGGGACTATAGAGTGGGTATGGAAGAAGAGCGATTCCATCCATTTAAGAAAGTTTTTGCTTTGTACGTCGGGAAGGGAAGTGTTCTTGTTGAAACAAAACTTTCTTTCTATTCACCCAAGGAGTATTTCCTCACCGAAACTCTTCGTCGTGTGTAACAATTCTTTCGATGATGTGGGGTGAGCATGTAAATTCACTTTTTGTAAATGATGGTTCTACTCACAGATTTGTTGTTTACAACGATCCGGATTTCAAGCATTACATGCGCATTACCAGGTTGAATAAGTCATAAACACTCGACATGGACCCACCGAGCTGGTTTTTAATGACACTCAATTTTGAACACGCGAAAAATTTGAATTAAAACAAAATTAAATATTATCCTAATAAATACTGTAAGAAAATAATTTAAAATTGGCGATTAATTTTTATGTCTTAAGCACATTTTTAAAATTAAGGATAAATCAAAATCTGTGATGTAATTTATGCATTTATTTCCATGTTTAATTTTATATTTTGTTATTTCAAATTTCTCAAACCAATCTAATTCGCTCTCTTTGTTAAACTGTCTAACACTGCTGTATTTAAATTTAAATTTAAATTGTATTTTGTTTCATTTAATCCTTAAATTCAGAAAAATTGTTCGATTTAGACAAATGTTTTTAACTTTCGTTTTCATTTCTCTGCCACTTTGTCCTATACATTGGATTGGGATGAATTTGAATATGATACACTCTCAAAAGTTAGATTTACCATTGATAAAAAGATATCATGAATAAAAATTTAAAAACGTAAAGGAGGGTACAATTAAAAATACTCGTAAATAACAAAGAAATTTAGTTAAATTTAACCAAAGATGTATGAAATTAACAAACATGGGCCTAAGTATGAAGAAAACAAGTTATTAAATGAAGGCTTAAAATTTGCCCAAAAAACGTAACTAGATACAACTACTACCCTTTGGTTCATCAGTTGATTGTAATAAATAACATACCAATATAAAATATCAATTTGCTGAACTAATGAAACCAAACTTGTATTTATTTAGCTTGTAAAAGTCACAAGATTAAATATTCCACTATTGTTAAAAAGATAAAGAATAACAATGACGTTATTTTAAAATCCATAAAAGAAATAGTATAGTTATCATTGTACACCAAAATAGAAGAATTCCTAAATAATAATGTTAAAAAAACCCACCTTAAAATTAAAAACTAGAGTTTAAACTGCTATAAAAAAAATTTCATTTTCTACTCTCAAATGAGCAATATGCGGTTAAAACTCCCATACCGATAAACCGTAACTTCGAATGTTGTCAAAATCCAGGAAGAAAATAAACCTATAAGACGAGTAGGGTCCTTTTATAATTTTCCATGCCACAAACACACCGATAACAATAGGTAAAGTAAATAAAACCCACACCCAAAATTCGGTATTAAAAATTCTTTAGGATTGATAAAACAGTTAAAGAACATCAATATACCAAACAACAGTGTTTTAGTGTAAAGAATGTACTAAATTAATAAAACAATGCAAAGAAAATTTAATCGACCTTTCATATTAATTGGAGACGAACCGTAAAAACGGACGAAAGAACAAAATAGTAGTTTTCACTCAACAGATCGTCTAAATTCTACCCAACATCGACGTGTCCCGTTGTTGGATTTACCCCAAGCTTAGGCCGGATCATGATGTACTCCTCAGTATATTGGGGGGTGTACAGTTCATGGTTATCCACTCATATGACTCCTATCTCCAAGGAGTGGATATTAAAGTTGGCAATGGACCAGCGGGTCGACTCCCTTATTTCATGATAATATTGGTAGTGCCTCAAAGAACCACCCACCACTCGGCCTATTACTTTAGTGCCCCTGATTGCTTCATAACTAACATTACTTACTCCAACTACGTAGCTCCTTCTTTCTAAACTTCTTTATGCTGAAATTGCCGATATAGCGAGTGGTTTGGTATTACCAAGCTTGACTTGAATACTTTTAAATCATAATGTCTAATCTTCAGCTAGAGTAAACCCGTTGTTGTGTAACGAGTAATCTTCGAATTTTTCATGATTATTATTTTTAATTGTTATGCCATTCAGGTGACTCACAAGTAGAACATTTTCAAATAAGTAATGTTCATAGAAAAACTTGCTTCGATAATATGACCCTTACTCATCATAATCTGGAGGTAGTGGCGTGCGATACTAGAAAATATTCGAGACTGGTACTCGATACTGGTTTCGACAGAAATTATTCGATACTAACGTACTTACTCATATGACTTTTTCGTTAATTCATAAATGATCAACTTACTATTTGTGACTTTGGTTAAAATATGCTCATACGTTAAACTAAACAAAAAGTTGCATTCTTTTAACTATTTTTTCATACAGTGGGTACGTAGGTATGAACAAGGAAAAGATGCCAACCCATTTCAGCATAATTGATATTTCAATTTTATCATTAATCGAGTTTTGAGGAAACTGATCAACGGGTGTTAGGTTTTGAAATGTTTGAAAAGATAAGAGTAATTCTCATTGTATTCCCCGGAGTTCACAAGTTGCCGACGATTTAATTTTCTTAGTAAAGTAACCTCATGCCTTACTGTTTGGAGGAGACATGATTATCTATCCACCTACGAGAAGGAAGGAACACATTTTAGGGATTTGAAGATAAAAACATTTTATAAAAAATTACTGGAATTGAAAGTAGCGAGGTGCGACGTGGGAAAGAATTATGAGTTACCAGAATTATTAGCAGAGTTACCAACCATCGATTAAAAATTTCGATGCCCCTAGAAGGTTCTCGTAGCAGTTCAGCAGCAATTCAATATTACTTGGACACTCGACGAAAAATCTATTTGAGTATATTTTCCGATACTACAAAAAGTATTCGATACAGTACTTGTATGACGCATGACAATATTTGATACCAAAATTACTCGGTATCGAACAAAAATATTCGATACTTTACTCACATCGAATGGTATCGCACGTCACTGTCTGAAGGTTGGTGCCACGTTCTGTCAACCATTATATGTAATATTCTATATCTTAAATATATTTATGTTATTTTTTATTCACGTGTTCTTATATCGTCCGAATTTTGACAATGGTGGCAGGCGGAATGTGGTCCAGTTTTTCAGTTATAAAATTATGATAATAAAAAAAAGAGCTAAATGCTAAAAGTCTTTGTCTTCTAAAAAAAAGGTCTAAGTCTTTTTTAAACTAAAGAAAATCTTCTAAAATATTGGAATTTCATTTTACATGCTTACATTTCATACTATCTCCTAGGATTTTAATGCTTTAAGGCTAATTTGAAGATAAGAATGCATAATTTGATATCTAAAAAGGTTAATTTGAAGTTAAAAAGGGTTAATTTTTCAAGTCAAAAGTCTTATGTACAGAATTGCTTCGAGCTTTGGCAATCCGCGGTCAGGGCTTAATCTTATCCGTCCCTTAATACCTTACTGTTTAAAAACGATTAACAAAGATTGAAAATAAAAGAAGTCATCGGTGATAAATTCAGCTAGTCCTCTAGTTATAGACAGTTAAAAAATTGTACAAAATCACAAATGGGGCCTCAACTGTTAAGGCTCAATACGCCGCTACTCTAACCACTTGATCTCACGTGCCTGGAGTCCTTCGGTCGTGGGTTCGAATCCCACTCGTGTCACTTTTTCATTTCACACAATACATTTTTAACCTTAACCTTTTCATTGATGTTAACGTTGTATTTTTGTTTGATTCCGTGGCACAGCCCTCGTCTATAGTAAAGGCCCAGAGTTCGAATTTAAGAAAAAAATCACGAAGTGAGGGTATCACAACCAAAATTATTATTAAAAAAGTTGTACAATATAACTATAACATAGAACAGGGAATGTTATTATTCGCTCGATCATAATATTTAAAATAAACCACGATAAAGGTGCTATGTACCGTTTTAGAACGAAGTTGTTTTTAGTAAAGTAAACAGAATTGTTATTCACAACAAACTTCTTGCGGATGAAGACGTGAGGCGTGTTCTCACCCGACGAAATAATTTCCCTATAGTTATCCCCTCATCTGCATATGTGAATTTACTAAGCGCCCATTCGGGTAAAGAACTTACCGTTAAAGAGTTTTAAGAAAACTTAACAACGACAATTTGCAACACTTGGACTTGATAAAAGGTATAAACTTTTTTATAGCATATTGATAACAAAACATTCCAAATGTTGAGAAATATTTGGTGACCTATATTCTTTGAATTATGTGGTTTTGGATTATTATTCCCTAATACTCGTTAATTGGTCTGAATTCATAGCAAAGCCTGCATTCCATTTTTTTCTTTTATTAATATTCAACAAAATTCATTGTACACAACAAAAAAAACTTTAGAGAATCAGGCTGATATCATTGATGTTGTTCAATATATTTGCTGGTCTGATTGACCAAATTACTTCTTTCAATTAATTATTGTTTTTGCGTAAGATCTTAGTTGAAATGAAAAAGTTAATGTCGCGAGCTACATTCGAATCTACTATCTTCGGCTTAATATGCCGCTACTCTAACCGCTTGATCTCACGTGCTTGAAATCAGGATAGCCGAAGGTCGTGTGTTCGAATCCCGCTCGTGTCACTAACCTTTTCATTTCACCCGATACGTTTTTAACCTTAACTTTTTCTTTCATGATAACGTTGTATTTTTGTTTACATTCCGTGAAAACACATTCAAATAAATAAAATCATTGTACCAATTGGTCAGAATTATATTTCTCCGTTGTTAATTACTGTCTAAAACAATTAATTAATTTATTACTGAAAAAATGAAAGTGTGTGTAATAACACTACTAAACATATTTCAACAATTGGTCGAATGATTTACGTTGTTCAACTTAACGGTCACATCTAATGGGCTGTCGCAATATAAATATTAATATAATAAGTTATTCATACAGCGGAACAGTAAGATGCACAGAGAGAGGGGTCAGAGGGCAAACGAAATAACTCCACAGACAGTTTTAAAGTCAAGTTAGTACTAAAATACTACAACATGTTCCAGGCTCTAAATGGTCACTTTTTTATTTTTCTCCAATGGCTTTGTGGCTTTTGTAGTTTTTATTGATTAATAATTGATAGATTAATTAGAAATTACGTTTTGTAAGGAAGTCTATATCAGTAAAGACGTACGACCAGCAGTCGTTAATTCTGATTTGGATCAGGGATGTGGCCCAATGAACAAACTTCATGAGTTTGCCAAGCTTTCGACGTATATAATTCGCTTTCCTCATCGCACTTTAATCGGTAAAAACAATGTTTTTTTATTATTCACAATATGAATAAATCTAGTACAAATTATAAGAGATGTGGAGTAGACAAAGACTCGCCGTTAAAGGTTAGTTGTTAAATTATACATAAAAAATCATAATAAATTGCATTAATAGTGTAACAATTAAGATAAGAAAACTATGCATCTATGCAGTTTTTAATACATACTTTTTACTCTACTGGTGTTCATTACTTTGAACTTATTTGAAACAAATTTTGGAGAATGATGAGTTACATTGGCAAAAAATTATCATTCGGTTACTGAAAAGTCACACTATCTTAGAATTTAGATAAAGCACTTTAGTTATTTACTTACTAGTATTTTGTAGAAATATGTATATATATCATTAGATGAGATTTGAATCCGGGACCCTTGCAGGGATGAGCCGCATTGTCAACGCCTTATCACAGTCGGCCACCGGTTCCTCCTTTCATTGTCTTATTTGACCTCGATGACTCATTCTCACAATAATATTGAGAATTTCTGGTTCAAGATGATGTCTTTCCACGGTTAAAGAAAATACAATTGGATTAAAATGAAGAAGAGGCGAGAAAAGGTGTTTCGTTACCAAATGAGTAATTATCATATTTACTTTTTTTTCTTGACTGGGCCTTCCGACATCTAGGTCATTACACCCCCCCCCCTATTATGTCCTATTTACACATTCAAACACTACATTCATACACACAAATACATCCATACAGTGCATTCATTCCGTTTGATCTGTGGAGTACTTCATATTCCTCCACCGACCTATATTCAAACTAATCTAGGTTGGGTCCATGGAGTACTTTTATAAATATTCCGCCATCGAGCCCGAATACAAACTCATCCGGTCTCAAATTCGAGGGGCGATGATAACGTTATATTTCACCCTCATCTCTCGCCATTCATGCTAATAAATACATGCACTCAGACAAAACATATAGACACAGCACATAAGGTATATTATATACAACAAAAAAAACTCAATTTCTCCTAAAAAGCGAAACAGGGGACTATCAAACTCCCTACTGTGTTCGAGAACTCTCCTTAATTCCGGCGGCATGCCTATACGCTCTCTGTAGGAGCCAAGGGATGACACGCCTCTATTATGTGGAACACATCGAGCAACCTTTCTCTGCATAAGGGGCACCTGCACGGGCTTTGGCCTAAAAACAGGTGCCCATGCGTCAACCGCGTATGGCTAATCCTCAGTCGGGTGAGGACGATCCCTCGTCTCCTGCTCAGGTTCTCTGAGGGCCATCTACCGGTCGTGCTCTTGACTGGCATATTTACTATTCTTAAGTAAATCCGTTGTTCAAAATGAAGATTAACAATTTTTTTTTGTTTCTGGTTTGTATTTTCAGTTCTATTGATCCAACTAACAAAAATATATCGGTTAATTTAATTAAAATTTATTGAATAAAAATAGATTATAAATATCCCTATTCATTTGTGCAAAGTTTATTTAAAAGATTCATGTTTCGGAAACAGATGAGTTGGTGTTTGTTCAAGTGGTAAAAAAATAAAATTTGTGTATTCACAATGTTGAACGCGGGGAAATTAATTATTTGATTAAAAACGCGGAAAATGGGAGAATAGTTAATTGATCAGGACGGATACAGAGTTTGTTCGCAGGAATTCATTGTTATCTCGGTGTTCAATAATTTAAGCGATTTTCCTCGGAATACTTCATAAATTATCACCGCCCTAGTTTTCTTTTTCCACGCAACCTCGCACAAGGCATCTCAGATCCAAGCATGTATACTGTTTAAACCCCCTAATTTATCAATTATATCCACATTATTCAAGAAACACTTAGTCTTGTATGCATTTCTGTAAACAAGGTTAGAAGGAAAAATAATAACAAGTGTGCCAAATTTTCCCCTTCATTAGTACATGTTTTACAATTATTGTTGGGACCTATTCAACATTAACTCCTAACCATTCAATTTTTAAACTATATAAAGTATAACCTAGTAGATGATTACCACAAAGTCGAGATAGGGATAGAAACGAATTTTATTAATGTTTATATTGTATTTTAAATATTGATGAGTGAAGTCAAAAATGCAAATACGTCTATAATAATGATTGAGAGGTGCGCCTTTTATAACATTATGTCCTTGTCTCGGTCGCTCCAGCAGTACTGCAGGCAGCGCACGGCTCTGCCTACTTCGTCTGGACCGAATCTTGATTTACTCTCTTATCCAGATATTCGGATGTAATACCGATGTAAGTTGCCAGACACTGTGAACAATTGATTTTGTAAAGTACATCAGATTTATTTGTTACTAGTGTGGGATCTTTAATTTTGGCAATAAGTGTGTAAATTGTTTTATAATTTTTTTTTTCAAAAACAAAAACTTTGATTAAATCTAAAAAAAATTTCACATCCTACATGTATTTGTATAATTTAAACAATGTTTATAAATCCAAGCCCTGAAGATGATCTCAATAAAGATCGAATGTTGGCACGATAAATAAAGTGTTTTTCTAAAACCTACGTCACACCAGACCGCAACTCACGATCTCCAAATAATCATTCACTAACGGTCACTAAACACCATACTTAATAAACATGTTTTACTATCATAACAATCCATCCATTAGAAAAATATTGCTCTTAGTAAAAAAAAAATTAAACATATATTATAAAATGTTTTTAAAAAAAGTTATGGTTTTCAAACAAGACATCAAAATAAATCCTTTATCAACTCCTGCCATTTGTTGTCACTCGTCGGTTTTATTACAGGAGGTCGACCTGCGGCAACTTTACAATACAATGTAATCATGTGGTCAATAAACTTCCCCTTTGAGCCCGGACAGAAAATTGCGTTTGGTGAATGGCACCAATTGGGGGGGGGGAGGCAGAGGCCGATGAATCCTAAAGCTTTTGTCAGGAAGATAAGACATTTCAAAAATTACAGGCCTTCTGAGTGTGCCAGGGGAAGTAACTGACTGAAAAAAGGGTTAGAGAAAATAAGAGAGCACAATGCAATAGATCAAGGTAGGGTTGACCGGACCACTTAGAGAAGACGTCTCAACGGTCCGGGAATGCGTTCTCTACCATCCCAAACGAAAGCGAATCAATTTCACCGTGCACACAAACATTTTTCCTTTTCATAGGGATCTAATTTATTTTTAATAAAGGGATTGGACGGCGGGCACAAATTATGACTCGGGTGATAAATTTTTATGTCAGTAACATTGTGGTACATTTATCATTATGAAGTCAGAAAAACGACTCTCCGTATTACTTGCCGCTTTTAGTAGCCAATATTCGTTGGTTCGGCCAAATCTATATAATTAATACGAGTAATTTGCTAAATACTCAATAGAAATCGTCTAACAACATTTAAATTGCACTGTGATCGTTTCGATCATTTTGGTCCGTCTGTACTTGTCCTTTGCGAGAAGCAGCCTGTTTCAATGTAGTTATCCTCAAAATTCAATTCAATTCAACTTTGCCACAATATGAACTTACTGATAATGGCGTGAAGCCTAAAAGCATCTGAGAGACCAAACTGCAGCTATATCACCCCGCAGACTGACTCTAACGTAACTACGACAAATTTTAAATTGACCTACAGCGAAACAGTTTGATTTATTAACTGGAAGGAAAAAGGTAGATAGAGGATACCAAATTGTACCAAATTAGCCTGTTTTTAAGAAATGGTAGAGATAGGACCCCTGCCAAAACACGAAATGGGTGATAAGCTCGATTCTACACATAAAGCTTTTTTCCCTCAAATAAACTCTTTTTAATTTCAGATTCAGCGTTTTAATTTAAAATTAAACCTTTTTACAATCAAATTAACCCTTCCTTTAAAACATATAAAGTAAAATTCCTGTATATTTGAAATTTTTTTAGATGTAAAATAATTTGGTCTTTAGAAGACCATATGAAATTAATTACAATTAAAAGAAATAAAAAAATGAAAATAATGTTTTTTTATTCCAAAATTCATTAAAATTTATTTAAAATACTGCATATAAATTTATTACAATTAAAATTAGCGGTTATATAAAATTAAATGTAAAACAAATGGTTCAATTTATTCACATTCTTCTGTTAATTCGAGATTTTTTAAATACAAAATAATTGATCTATAAAATAACAATTTTATATTTTAAGAAAATCTCTAATTAATTGAAGTAGAATTTTTATTTCATTTTAGGCGGGTTCGAATGGTAATTGCAATTAATTCCATGTGGTATTTTGACCACTATATATGTTTTTAATTCTCCCATTAAAAGAAGAATTTTTTATTTTTTATATTTAAATTTACACTGATTTATACAACCTCAAATCTGCATACGCATAGACATACATACACGTGTGTTCACAGTTGAACCACTCACTTCTAGCAGTCCACCGGCAATTCCAACTTTTGTACAATAATTCAACATAAGCATCGAGAATCAACCACCACGGGTGTTGGCAGTTCGGGGTCAGACCTTGGTCTTGTCCGTCCAGCCACCGAAGTTGGGGCTCCAGGGACTATCAACAGTTCGGTCATTTCAGCCCTCAACGCAATCATTTCGTAAATTCATTCACACTCTCACTCACTCTTAAATGCATCGAACATTGTATCATGTAAAATATCCCTCGGGGTTCTGGCGTTCAGTTTGGACAATGGCATCACATACATCGAGTAATCTTTTTCAACGTATTTTAAGAATGGAAAAAGCTCGTAAGTCTAGTAATTTAACCAGTACCGAAACATTCTTTTAAAGATTTTCACTTTGCAGTGTGGAATGTGTCTCTTTCCATCCTAACAAATGAATCGGGAATTAATCTTTATGTAAGATATTGGTTGAAACAAAAAAGTCTGTGTCAAGAACGGGATTCGAACCCACGACCTTCGGCTAAATACGCCGCTGCTCTACCACTTCAAGTATATCTTCACTAAAACTTCCGTAAAGCTCGAATCCCGCTCGTGACACTGGCTTTTTTGATTCAACTAATACCCTACCTGGGATTTACAAATATTGCTTAAATTATACAAATACGTATAAGATATATGAATTTATATAATTATGTAAACATTTGTATTCTCTCAAAGTGTGTTTTCTGTGTATATGTGTCATTGTTGTGTCTTGTTCAGAGTTTTAGTGAGATTTTGTAAAGTTGGATTTTGAAGAAGTGGGGAAAGAAGTAGGGATAAAAATCCATTTTTCTATGAGGAGTCGGTTTTTTTTTTTTAGGTGAAAGGTTTCTAAACCCACACTACACCAAACTGGAACTCACGATCTCTAAATAATCATTAACTCTCGGTCACTAAACACCACACATTATTACCAATTCAATTTCGATGAGCAATGTCGGGTTTTAAAATGTAAATTACGGGATGATAAACCAGCTGACCAGACGCATCGTAGTGGATGACGATCAGTTCATATATGTTCATCAGCGTGCGTGAAGTCGATTTATTAACACCATTTATCTTATCTATATCCGTAGAACCCATTTGTTTTTAAAACGAAAAATAATAATCTTAAAACGTGTGTTTTTTTATGATTGCATTTAACATACTTGATTGAATATGACAATTTTCCATTTAACCGTCTTTTCTGTACCGCCGACATTTGATGCATATGAAACAATCGCTTTGACGGCTGAATTACATGAGCATAGTTTGATAGAGTGACAGACCCAATTTGTCAATGGGAATGTCAACTATTTAGGCGTGCGGGCCTCTTAGGTGGAGCCGCAGCTCAATCTCAACTTCACAAGTCCACTACTTCTGTCCTATCCTTCTGAACAGTTTTACACCCAAAGTTGAAATACTACTGGATCGATCGGTTGTAAAGCTTGTAGATCCTAAGTTGTCATGACAGTCGAACATAAATAAAACGGCGCACCTCGACGCCTCCAGTTGAAAGCCATCTATTGAAGCGGAACCATATATAAACGCTTACCTTGAGATATAATTAATTACATTTTACAATGATTTCAGCGATTTACGGAATATTTAAAGTTCAGTTATATAATAAAAAAGCAGTTTAAAATACACTAGATCCGATGTAAATCACATCATACCACTTTACTATGATTAGAACCGTTTTTAAATTCCAAATGAAGGAGACTAATTCAGTTTGTATATAACTTAACTTATTAACTTAGAGGCGTTGCAAAGTCTTAAAAATATGTAATAAGTTTGAAAAACAACACTCCCCAGCAAAATTATCGCTCATCGTATTTTTTCTACATGATAAACATTGCGGATTAATCTTTTTATACAAGTTTTTGGTTGAAATGAAAAGGCTAGTATCACGAGCGGGATTCGAACCCATGACCTATCGGCTAAATCCTGCTCTACCACTTGAGCTATATGTGACTTCGGATTCACTCGGACACCAACTCCTCCATCTAAACCTACAACCTTTCGAATTTTCCCTTTTTTTTGCCACTTCAAGTCACGATAGGTCAAGTGTTAGAGCAGCGACGTATTAAGCCGAACGACGTGGATTCGAATCCCGCTCGTAATAATAGCTTTTCCATTTCAGCCAAAACCTTACATAAAAAGATTAAGTAATTAAAAGAATTAATTTGGCCAATAGACCACTAAATATGATGGATTATTATTAATACTGTTTACCAACAGCCAAAGGATCAACAGCTTTCTAGGTTCATTTCGCTGTTCCTCACGGCCTATGTTTCCCGTTTGGCAATCAAGGGAGATAATTTTTCTCTATTTTTGTTTTTTTATTGTGATAATTTCATTTGGGTCATATTGCGTCATTTAATCTTAGAGAGAAGTCGAACTCCGTAAAAAGGGATATCATTTTGCTATGTCGCTAATCGTTCATTAGTTTAAATTTTTTAAACGTACAGGATGATTTGGAGTCACTCGAGGCGACGAAGTTCAGGGGGTTCCAGAATGATTAAAAAACGTTTTATTAAAATGCAAGCAATCAGGATGAACTTCGCCATTTTCTGACATTAAAAATTGATTTCGGGGCAATCAATCTGAGATTGAACAATGAACCACTTGGAGTCAAACCTTAGAAACGCCTCCTTCACAACGCTGCATACCGTCGAGAATAACTAAGATTTCCAAGGGAACACAAATCGTTAATCATAGAAGAAAGAAAGCGCATCCGCCGATGAGATGAGATTGCCCTTTAGTGACCAGATGGCCAAAAAAGAGTAACGAGATGAACTTGTATCTGTATTGAATGTGGAAATAGTGACCTTTATAGTCTATTGTGTTCTTCACATTTCTTAGGATTAATCTGCCGTGGTACCAATCCAAGAGGTGTGCTCGAATGAATTAAGTTCATCCCCCACAGAGGGAAGCATGTGTTTCAGAGACACATTTGCCCAAAACCTTGAATGTCCAGCAATACGTAAAGACACAAAACGAAAATTGGCATTTGGAATGGAATGATGGGATAACTATTTCAAATTTTCGTTACATCTGCAAAAGAAGGGAAAGAATAAAATGGCCTCCAGTAGCCAAAAACTGCTTTAGAATAAAATGTGAACAAAGGAACAGGAGTAATGGTCTTTTATTGTTATTTAAATCTAACCAGTAATTCTTATTTAAATCCATTAATCATAACTCAAAATTCTCTTTTGAGAACTATTCTTTCTCAACCTTTTATATTTAATACCAATCAACTGCATGACATTTTTCAGGTTCTAAAATGTAAAGAATTGTTTCTAAAATGTTCTTGTATGCTTGTTTTTAAAAATAAAGTTTTGGCTGTATCAAACAATGAGTATCGAACAAGATAAAAAGTAAAAAAACTAATATTTTTATATCCGAAGTAAACACTAATTTTTACTTTAATTTTTCATTAAACGTTGTTTTTAGGTTTCTTTATAATCATAAAATTAAATTTAACAAATTTAATTCTTATTATGGCTTCAAAAAGTTTAATACTGTAAAAGTTTTAAATTTATAATTTGGACTTTCCTTGTGGTATATTTGGCATCATATTACCATTATGGTATTAATTTCTAATTTTCTTTATTTGAATTTATTTTATTTTTGTTTTCTCTTTTCATTATTTTGTTTCTTCTTTGATTTAATTTGTAGCAATTTTGTTTATTGATATAACGCCTGCCAACTGTTACAAGCACTGCTTTTAGGTGACAGGAGAAAATGTGCAGATTGGTTAAATGATTCACTTTTACTTATGGTTTTATTATTTTATCCTTAAATTGTTTACTCTATTTATGTTTTTTGTTACTGTAGTACCGTACTTTTCGCAAATAAGCTCCTTGGAGCTCCTCCGGACGGAATTCTTCACGAAGATGAAATTTTTGAAATAAAAACTGCTCGGAGTAATCATGACTATAGAAGAAAAGAAAAAATTAATGTTTTGTTAATTCTACGCGAAAGTTTAGCATGAGGTTAATGAAGATTGGAGAGCCTAGCATGCAAATGTACCTGTGCTGTTTTTTAATACATATTTTTTTTATTCTACTGGTATTCATTGAAGAATAGTTTGCACTTATTTTAAATTCTGATCCCTAGAATTTCATTGTTAACTCATTTGTTTGGATAAGTTATTTTAGCAAAAAATTAACAGTTTGTTACTGAGCAGTTATAGTATCTTTGATTTTAGAGAACGCTTTTTTAAATATATGTTTTTACAGATATTTATCTGATAATGATGATATTTGAGTGCAGTAGGGGATGAGTCGCTATGTGAATGCCTCATCACTGGTAGCCACCGGTTCCTACTTTTATTGTCTTATTATAAACACGGTAGTTCATATTTAACAGATTATTTTTTCGGTAAAAAATGAGTCGGTGTTTTTTCAATAGCCAAAATATAAGATTTGGGCATTCATAATGTTGCAAGGAGGGAAAATAATTCTTTGATTTAGAACGCATAAAATGGCAGATATTTGTATGAAAATAGTTAAATAATAAATTGTACGTCTATTTTGAGTTCGTTCGCCGGAATTGTTTGTTAACTCTGTGTTCAATAATTGAAACGCTTTTGCTCAGAACACTTTATAAAATATCACCGACCTAGTTTTCTTTTTCCACGCAACCTAGTAGGAAAATATAATAAGAATTTGTTCCCTCTTGTAAGAACAATTTGTTTTATTAAAAAATTATTATGGTAATAGTTTAAAGTTTCGATTATACCAAGTCATGTGAGTCTTTAGCAATACGTTTGAACTCTAACGTAGGCCAACTTTTAGTGGCGGTTTTTATTCGTGATGCCGGGCAGACGAAAAAGTAATTAAAAAGCGTTATTAAACCTTGCCTTAAACAACACTGCAGGTCTGATAGAATTTAATGAAAAGTCATAATAACTCGTGTACAATTTATAAAAACTTAAAGCTTAGTATTTCACCCCTTTCCGTACTGTTATTTTCCACAGTTCCGATATGTTTTTTAAGATTCTACTACTTTTAAACATCGAACCCCAATTCTCAGTGTTGACGTTTCGAATTATTTGTAACAATATACTAATTATACAGCTTACATTCGTTACACATTCAAGCTAATAAATGCATTCCCTCTCATCACGTGCTATGTACCCAAAACAATATACAATAAGACAACTCTGTTTCTACCAAGAATTCGAACAGGGCACCCAAATACTCGTCGAGTTCCGGCAGAGTTATCATATTGGGTGGCATTTCTACGCGCTCTCTTTATGAAGCAGGGGAATTGAGCCCTTCAATTAATCGTACAACTTTTCTCTATATGCCAGACCTATACGCGGGCTTTGGCCTAAAGTAAGTTCCGTGTGTCAACCTCGCATGGCCCATCCTTAATCGGGTGAGGATATCCCCTCTTCCAAGAATCAGATCCTCCGAGGGCCACCAATTAATTCTCTGCTGATAACAAAATAACAATAATAAATATCATAAATAAGAGGGGCGTCGGTGACAGCAAGGTTGAATTTTTGACAAGGCGCTCATCACTGTAAGGTAAAGGTCCCGGGTTCGAATCCGGCGGCTCTGCATTCGAACTCGACATACTTACAAATGGGCTTTTTTTTTAAAAAAAACACCGACACCCTGAGGATTTATGTGATCTCTGCTGTTGCGGACCCTCGTAAAAAAATAATAATAATAAATAAGAACAAGAATGAGTTTAATATTATATATTATTTCCTAAATATAGGTGCAATGCAAAAAAAAATATTCACAAGTATTTACAACTTGGAATTGTTTCGTTCCGCCAGCCGAACAATTAAAATTTGTACAAAATGAATTATATAAATAAAGAATTCTGTTTTTTAATTAAACAATTTTCCAAAAATATAAACTGGGTCCTTACCTAAAACAATGGGTGGAAATTAATTAAAATTAAAATATTTAATTGTAATTAATTATACTGTATTATTTGCGGTCTTAAGGTGTAATTTAATTTTAATTTTAATGTTGCATTCTATAAGCTCAATTATTTTATATTAAAAAAAGAAATTGCATACACACAAGAATTTTGTTTGTCAATACTTTCCAAAAGGATAGTTCCTACTCACAGTAAGCGACTTACTGTGAGTAGGAACTATCCTTTTGGAAAGTATTGAACACCACACTCACCCCATCATTTAACATTTCTATTTTGTTTGTCATGTTTTGTTTCATACTAAATCCGAAGTTATTCAATAAAAAGGTTAAAACATTTGTTGACCACTTACTGAACATTGTAGTTTAGGATAAAAATACATGTCTGTTTTTAAATAGTAACTGCTAGACGACCAGATTTTTTTTTTTTTTTTTTTGAGATCAAATAATTAAATTCTCAAAAAAGACATATTCTTTCGTAGATGTCAGCAATAAAAGAATGCTTCTACCTGATAAATTTATATCAACGCAACAACAACACAATGTTAACAGCATTTCATTTGACCAATTAAAGTTTTCAAATTGTTCTCGGCAGCAATCAGCTGCTGGTATAATTAACGCACACTTTATACATTAAATTCCCCTTTGATTCCCTCACGTCACCATTGTTATTTTTATTGTCACACGACTAAACTATATTCCGTTAGAATAATAAGGAATTTACCAATCATTTTACTAATTGATGTGTCAACACTGAGGGATTCTTTTCAATAAAAAGCATTTGTCTGAATATGTGAGAGATAAGGATAACCACGATAATATCGGGATTAGTTTATTTTTTTATTGCTCCTCAATTAATACTATAGGCCCGTAGGCACTGAATACACTAATCTAAATAATTTATAAAGATTAAATAAAACTTTATTTTAATATTTTTTATTTTAGCCATTTAAACGGAATGAAAGTGGGCGCCAACTATAATAGAATTAAGTTTTTACTACTTATGAAAAAAAACAAATAGGCCATCTTGAAAAAGGAAAGTCCTGGCTATGACCTAATTACTCCAGTCGTATCTCAATCCTCTAAAAAAGCAAAAATCTTCATAACCTATTCATTCAA
This sequence comes from Cimex hemipterus, assembly GCA_039619505.1. NCBI lineage: Eukaryota > Metazoa > Arthropoda > Insecta > Hemiptera > Cimicidae > Cimex > Cimex hemipterus. The sequence continues at coordinate 5,492,435 of CM077100.1, forward strand.
CTTTGCTGTACAAACTACCTACCTAGGGAAATCCTCTTCTAAAAGGATTAGTTCTAAGTAAAACAAACTAACTCACCTCCTAACTCTTTTCAGTATCATCAGCCGTTCGCCAATAATCGGTGAATTTTTAGAAAAACTATTTTTATCTGTGGGTTGAGTAATGAAATCTGTAAGTATGGTAAAAAAAATTTCAACTACTTACAAATCCAGTAATTATAATATAGCAAACAAAATACCGCGAGGTAGAAAAAGGCCGAAAAGCTGAACAAAGAATTTTCTTTGACGTACTTTCCTCGATTATACCTTCAAATAAAAGTATTTTTGAGAAACAAAAAGATTTACCATCAGCAAAAATGTATTTCATAATGATATGTTAATCAAGATTACCTATAATGTGGAAAAAATTGTTTTTTAAATATCATAAAAAATTTCCAAAAAGCAAATCGAAAAACGGTCTTCAGAAGCGTTGATAAAGCAATAAGAAAGACCTGTGAAACCAATTAGATGGCAACCACAACACCCTACAACAAACTTCGAAAAGCGGGGTTTTCCATAACTGGTGCGTCGTTCTGGAACGACGTCCGTATTTGGCGAGGTATTCGCCGGCCCTCTACATGTTTTCCTTCTTTTTATTTTCATCATAATTTAAATTAATTTAATAAAATATAATAGTGTTACCTTATGGAAAATTTAATGAAGGTCAGATTTGTATTTTAATGACCCTAAAGTTGAGAAATTACGATTTTATGTAAAGAAATATGATTTTAGACCAAAATTACCAAAATTGTGGTATTTCAGAAAAGAGTCAAGATAGAAACCTCGTTCTTGTGGCACTGAACGACGTTTTATTTATCTCCACCATGGTAGTATTGACCCTGTAACACCCTGTAGAGAGATGGCATCGAAAATCCCAAAAGTGCTCGCAGTAGTCTTGTATGAGGTTAGTTTTGTAATTACCCAAGTCTTCTGCTGATTTGTTGTCTCGTGGGTCTTTTATGGGGGTTCGACGTCAGTTTGCTAGAGCTAAGTATGGTAGTCGGTATCTTTTTGTTGTTGATGTAGGCAAGACTTCTCAATGTAAACATGCATTGAGTATATTTTTCTTCATCCAGCCTTGTCTTTTTTCCACTTTTGCTCCAGTCTTCGATAAGCTCAAAGTGTTCATGGATGTTGAGGTAGTTTTGATAAGATTCGATGTAGAAGACAAAATTGCGGTAACGTCCGCCTAGGTAGTGATGACGGTATTAGGGTGTATAGGTAGGTCAGCAGTATAATTGATATAAAAGATGGGGCCAAGAATGCTCCCTTGTGGAACGCCAGCTTCTAGACTTCCGAGAAGTTGTTGCCTCACCTCACCCTGAAGCATCGGTCTGCCAGGTAGGATATCAGGATAAGATAATAAGGAATGGGTAGGAAGCGTTTAAGTTTATAAAGCATGCTTGAGTGTCAGACCCTATCAAAAGCCGTATGTAGCACAACTACATCGTGACATAAAATACTACTGTCAATTTAAACTTATAATTAATAATAATTAAAATTTCCTTATTTTGCGTTTATTGCTGCAATACGATTTTTGAGACGTACTTGTCCTGTAATACAAAATCTGCCATTGTCCGAACAACATACACCCCTGGGTTATTGCATAAGTACGCGTATCCCCGCTTTCATTTTTCTTTAAATTCATCGATTATCTGCCAATAAATTACAATCTCGGAGGAATTGGTTTTCACCCCAGCCTTTAATAATTTATTTGCCGGAGCTCTCAAGGAATGAGGCATTGCAGGTCGGGCCAAATAAATAAGATTGCAAAGCCCATTTTGCCAAGGCGTGTTTTCTAAATCACATCATTTTCTTTTTCATGTTTTCATATCTTCTGTCTTATAATAAATACTTTCATTCAAGTATAATAATAAAAATACAGAAATTAAAAGTCGGGTGGGGGTTAGATACCTCGAAGATCTTCTAACGGATTAGTCATTGGTCCGTCCGGTTCATTCTGAGTACGGATAATCCTATGCACAGCGGAAATTGCTTTCTCTATTTACACATGACGGAGCGGACGCCTCACTAGCCACTAAGTCTGCAGCAGGCTGTTGTCTAGCAAAACAAAACTATATTAATTATTAAAAAAGTGTTTACGCCAATTCTTCAATTATTTTCTTTATTATTTAACATATCTCCTTACACCGAATGTGACAATCAGGTAGATTTCATTTACATTTCCCTGAGGCATTTGATAGAGACGATCCGTTATTGCTGAATCTTAAATCTATCGGGATTAGTAGACGATTTTTGTTCTGGATCCCTTCTCATTTAACCAACCATAAACAGATTGTTGTACTAGGCAGTTATCAGTACCAAGCAATAAAATTTCCTATTGTGATACCTCCTCTCTCTCCACTCTTAGTTAATATTTTCATAAATAATCTCCCTTTTATTATAAAATCAACTCCTCTTGACAAGGATGAATACTTCAGGAGGTTATCTATCTTGTCAAACTAGACTAAAAATTGTCCCTAGTGTACCAATTCTGATTCTCAATTATATTCGAGATATGTCATTTTTCAGTTTACTTCAACCTTATTCCATGTGATTAACGTGTTAGACTTTTGGCCTGAAGTCCACTCCGTCGTGGGTTCGAGTAAACCTTCGTCCCAGGCTTTTTTTCACGCCCCTTTTCATAAAACATATAAAACACTATGAATAAATACTGTGCTCTACTCCACCCGTGGGTTGTTGAGTTATACAAACGCGTTTCGGTATTGCGCCATCTTCAGTGAGGAACGCAAACGTTCAGGAAAAAGCATCGAAACTACCACAAAAAATAATAACAACGCATAACTAATAATAACAACCGACCAATAATGATATCACTGAAGATGGCGCAATACCGAAATCCGTTTGAATAACTTAAAACCCGTGAGGCGAGTCAAGACCTAGTAACTGACCCTGCACCGGTTCAACTTAATTTTATTACATATAAATTATACCTTTTAAAATACTGTTTCAAATTTAATTCGTCAATATCAATGTTTGTTTGTTTGTTTTTTTTTAGTAATCTGATATAATCTAGCTGAGGTATTTCAAACTAGGTCACGAGGTTCAGAGTGTCCAAAGGATAACTCCGACTAACCTGTTTTGCAACAAACAATTCAAACAGGTTCATTAAAGGTATATAAATGTCGGGAACTTTGCTACGACCTAGCATTCATTGTCTGCTAAAACCGAGGCACTAAGAATGCAAATTTTGGGTCATACGACTACCTGTGTAGGGCTGTTTTCCTAACGTGTGAAAGATCCCATTTCGTAGAGGCCTCTGTGTTCTTGTAACCTCAGGGTAGCCTGTTGCAATGGCAGTGGAAAATGTTTTACAGTACTATTCATCAGTAGAGTGTAAAAGGCGGGTAACTTTTATTTGTTTAGGAATTGTGTGATAGAACGTTATCGTTGTTGGAGTACTCATTACAGTAATTCAAACTAGTCTTTTCTATTCATAGTAAAATCAATGCATATACTAGATCAGGAAATAAATCCAGGTAAATAGCTAAGCAAAAAAAACGCACAGCAGAGATTTGGGGTTATCTCTGTATAAAAAATCACAAAAACAAAATTTCTTTATTTAGTTTCGGATTTAAACAATCGAAACAGAAAGAAAACATGAATACACGTTTAATAATCGTTTTATCTCAACTTTATGAGGGTCTTTTCCTTACTGCAAGTCCTTTATCTGGTTCTTGCCACTTATCCTTCAGAACACGAAAGGGCTTCTTGTACTAGTTAAGACGCCCTTTTGCCCACATACTAATGTTTAAACTTAATCGTGTAGATTTTACATTCCGAATTATCGACTCCAATGTTGTACAATTGCTGTTAGAATTGCATTTTGGTGTTTTTCAAAATGCTGCTAAATCGTCAAAGCAATACAGCCAAAAAAAACACTTGGAAGAGACAAAGTGAAACAGAGGACGATACATAACAACGAAATGAACGAAACCGATTAAATATACCACAGACACTTGGTACTGAATCACCACAACACGAAGCACGAGACAATGCAATTTGTCTAATATATCGAATAAGACAATTAAGAGAATCTTTGTCGTTTAATGATCGAAAAGGACAACGTGACATATAATTAATTTGCAAATTAATCGGTTAAATCAATTGGTAACTTGATTTATTGGATTTCGGTATAATTCGTGAATTCAACCTGAATACAGTTGCGGCTGTTGAAAGTATGAATAAATCCATTATATTTCGTCGTCGGATTGGCCAAATAACTTCTTTCAATTAATTAATCTTTTTGTAAGGTATTGGTTGAAATAAAAAAGCTAGTGTCACGAGCTTCATTCGATTGAAAAATGGAAAAAAGGAGGGAAAATTCGAAAGGAGGGTTGAGATGGGAAGCTGGTGCCCGAGTGGATCGAAGTCACGATAGTTCAAGCGGTAGATCAACGGCGTATTTAGCCGAAGGTCATGGGTTCGAATCCCGCTCGGGACATTAGCTTTTTTATTTCAACCAATACCTTATATAAGGATTAATTAATGGAAAGAAGTATGAATAAAGTTTGTACACATTGCAACGCTTTAAGATTCAAGAATGAGATGACCTTCGAATGTGTTGTTTGAATGGTAAAGTTAAATTTCCACCCTTCACGGCACCACTTGAAATAACATAGGAAATAATAACATATTCTTTCAAATAACTTCGACTGATGCAATGAATACAATAACTGACAATCATATGCTGGCATTCAAGATTCAAAAAGAAATCTACCATACAGCAGGCTCTTTGTTACCATTTACAGTTACTGACCACGAATAGTTAGGGATAGTGTTGCAATAAGAAGAAGAAGTCGTCGAGACTCATAGGTATGTCACGATGAAGCTGATCGTGTAGCCGTTCAGAAGTGTCCGTTTTTTACTTTTTCATCTATTTCCGTTGTTCCAGTCACCCGGCAGGATCTTCTCGACGTAGTCGTCTTCCTTAGCTACTTGGCAGAAAGGTCGGATCCCTTGAAGCGGTATGTGGCCTGCACTGAATGAGAAAAGAGTCGATTTACTTGATGGAAAGAAATTTTCGTTTGGCCAAAATCAGAAAATTTCTTACAAGTATCCTAAATTCCACTTCTGACGCCTGACGTTCTGACGACTACAGGATTTTGAGAAAGACTGGTAGTTGGTAGAATAGGAACGAGGCGGAAAAACTGTATTAAAAAAGTACATACGAGGGTGAGGGCTTATTTAACGGAAATAGAATCGACTATGACAGGAATTAACATTATTGCAAAGTGAGGAGAAGAGGCAACTTTTCTGTAAGCGCCGTATCTGTCATTTTATGTTCTACGTGATATTTGTTTGCTTAAGGTTACAATAAAACATCAAATAAACCTTTTGTAATTTTAATGCTCTTTTTATTTGTATCCAATTTACAATAGAATTAACATTTTATGATATACCGGAAGTTATATGGAATAAAGTTCTTAAAAGTTGACTTGTAATCTGAAAAGTTGGTCCGATCTCGAGTACTATTGAGAATTGAACTTTGGGCAATAAGGGCTTTTTAGTCTAACTTGACATATTGGTTCACCTCTTGAATTACTGACGTTTGTTCGCGGGGCACTTTATATTTACAGAGTTGAACTTGCGTAAATCAATAAAAGTGGTCAGGTTTGTTAAAAACTTGGAACAACAAGCCCATTTGCATATATTGGATATATCTGGGAACTCCCACGTGACCCCTGATTATGTGAAAAACGAAGTTGAGAAAAAAATGTATACATCTATAATTGGTAATGTTTTTGTTGATTGTGAGAGTAGGATTGTTAAATTATTGAAATTATTATATCTCATTTTATTTTAAATCTTTGTTCATCTATTGTTAGAACATGGTTAATAATAAATTCAGAATGTAATATCTTTTTTTATTTGAACGCCCAACTTCCTTCTATTTCATTACACAAAAACTTTCAGGACTTGATGAATTCCTCCTCCAAAGTTGTATTTTTTCGTTTAATTTATTTTTTAGACGAATAATATTTTTACCTGAATGAGAAGTGAAATCATTTAATGCAGGGATAGCGGTTGTTGTAGAACACAGTAGCTCTCGTGCAATCATTTTTTATTTTGTCACAACGTAGCGAAAAAGGGGGGAAAATAAAGTTTTTTAATTTACTAATACAGATTTTTGGTTTTTAATGATGCATATAATGGTTTTTGATATTAAATGTGCATTAATTAAATCCGACCAATACATTCATTTTGTTAATTTATACTCTCTTTCATAATAGTTACATCCCCTATCCTATAAAGTTGTAGTCTGTTGGACGTTAGGATATAGGTTAGGTATGTCGGCATGAATTGAAGCGTGTCGTTGGTTAGCACTTTTCGAGTGCATAGATAGCATTTTGAATGAATTCCTAGAACAAGTGTAAGCATTAGTAAATCTCACTTTCTCCCCATCCAGTAAATTATGAATGTCAGTTGCATCAAGACATCCAGGTTATGCCATACTAAATTCATTAGTTTTCGTGGTCCGCTTGACCAATTAATATCTTTCAATTAATTAAGGTTTTTTTAGTTGAGATAAAAAAAGTCAGTGTCACGAGCAGGATTCGAACCCACGAACTTCTGCTAGCTCTACCACCTGAGCTATCGAGACCTCGATCCATTCATTGTGACGTTATGTCAAACTTTTTCCCCAATATCATCACTTCTCCGTTGTATTTCGGTTTACAATTAAATAAAATAGTTTTAAAAAGACTAACGAAGAGTTAATTGATATATAAGTTACATTTCGGAGTCATAAATCTTTGTCTTGTAAAAAACAGTCCTCCACCATCGATACTTAGTCGAATTGAAAACAGTATTTGATAGTAGTGACCTACCTATTCATATGTCTTCCAGAGAAAAATCTCTTTCACCTACTCGGCAATCCACTATTCTACGATACACCTCGTCGATTTTTCCCCTTCGCTTCACTTCCATTATACCTTTGTAAAAAAGTAAATAAAACATTAAGCAGAAAATTGTCCCGTCACTGAGAGCGTTATAATTTTTATATAAATAAGAAAACAATCATTTCGTTAGTTTTGTGTAAATAAGAAATTAATGGTATTTCACAAAAATTTTGTTTGTGACATAATGTAACCTCCTTTTTAGAACAGATTTCCAAATATATTACCTTTATTGATTTATTGATGAAAGTAAACATGCAAATTGATATGATTTATTCTACTTTAGCAAAGAACATGACGTCTGCGTGTATTTAGGTGGAAAAGCTGTGTGGTATCAAACCATTCTGAGTAAAAAGAAATATACTGAGGCAGCATGGCAAGGTAGTCGGCGGCAACCAAAATTCCAGATAGGCAGAAAGACCGAGACCCTCCTTACACGTAATCGCCCCGGGTAATCTTTCAAGTTTTCTTCATTCTTGCTTTTCATTGTATACCTAATGGATCATTTAGACAGCTGTAAAAGCATTGCTACAAACCTTAACCGCTCTTAGCGATTCCATTATATTAACAGCATAGTTCTCAATTCTACAATAGACACGTCTAACACAAATAAAGTTGGAAATTCATTTATTCATTTACCATTTTTTGTCCGTGTTGTGATAATGTGCAAAGGGCTGAATTGCTTTGGCCCATCGGATTGATTGGAGTCATCCCATGTGGATTGAGCTGACTAATGGATTAGACTAATTTGCTTATTTCCCCTCGAGAAACTAAAGAATATTGAATGTTTATTGACGATAAAATAGAATTCCGGGGGGGTATAAACTGGAATAACTAGTTTAATGCAACAAGAAAAAGTCCCAACTACCGGCTGACCACATCAAAACTTATCGCAAGAAAGCAATAATTTGTTGTTTTGTTAAATTCGAGCTGAACGGTTTTTCTTACAAAATAGAGGATCATTGGGACAATTACTTAAACTACAATTATTTATAAAATATGAAACTGTAAGTTTTTTCTTTAATATACTGACAGGCAATAAATCCCACCCAATTGACTTGTTTTTAATTTTCTCGATAAAAAAAAATTTTGCCCTTAATTCGTCTCATTGGTTTTACCAATAATATTTGTTTATTCTATTTTTTAAATTGTTAATATCAATTAGAGATAAACACACTTACTCCTTAATCTAAAACAAGGATAAAGGATTTTTCAACGTTCTATTTTTATGGAATTTAAAATGTTTATTCAGACTTATTTCAATTGTGAAGCAATAAACGTTTTAGTAGTTTTCATCTTTGTTTTCCTAATTTGAATTTTTAAACAGAAAAATGCCACTTAGTCCTGTAGAAGTTGCGCATGGTGTGGCACTTATTGTTGATGGACGTTCCATCAGGTATGCAGTTATTGCCATCGGAGTTACCTACAAAACATTTTCTGATGCCGATAAACATTTTCGAAAAATTAGGTCCTACCAGAGAAGGCCCGGTTCTGGTCGCCCTAGTGTAACAGAACCACTGGATGACCGAAACCGGAACCCTGCTGTTGTTCACGTTCCAGGAACAGGAGTTCATCAGCTCCAGGGAGTTCGAGGTGTCCAAATTTCTGAATGCACTGCTGGAAGAAGGTTAAATCAGTATGGTCTGATTTGCCCCGTAAAGGATTCAGCATTGTCCAGAACACAAGGTTGCACAGCTCTTATTTCCTCGAGCCATGGGTCTTTAGACGATTGGCCTGCTGTACATTTTACAGATGAGTTTAGATTTGTTCTACAATCTCCAGATGGGTGTGGAACAAGGTGGAAAAGTAAAATGAAAGATAGAAAGCATGTCATTTTTACCAGAGTCAATCTTTTCAACGTAGTTGAGTGAAGGTATGAGTCGCACATAGTTGGTCGTAGTTTGTGGAGGGTCTTTGATGGCCACTCGCTATGTGGGTGAAATTTTTGGGTCATCGTGCGTTACCTATCCTCGATGAAATCAGCGACAATCTTATTCTAGTGCACGATAATGCCTGTCCACCTGGGTACTGAAACCGAAAATGGCCTACTGGCTATACACGGCTGTAATAAGACCCAGAATAACCTATGGATCATTAATCTGGTAGAACAAAGCTCAACAAAAAGTAGCTACCCGTACACTAGGTAGCTTACAAAGACTAGCAAACCTATGTATCACAGGGGCAATGAAAACAACCCCTACAAATGCACTAGATACCCTGCTAAACCTACCTCCACTAGAAATATTCATACAGGGAGAGGCTAGGAAAAGCTCATTCAGACTCCAAAAACAATTAAATTGGAAAGGAACCAAACAATTCGGGCACACAACCATAATTAACAAAATCAGACACCCATTATTAGAGATGGGGACTGACTATATGGTCCCGGAAACAATCTTCACGACCTCTTACAAAATCTCAACAGACTACAAAGGAGAGGAAGAACACAGGAGAACATCGGACATAATGATATGGTATACGGATGGCGCCAAAACAACTGAAGGGACCGGATCAGGAGTTTTCTGTACAAGCCCAAAATATGAGCAATCAAACTCACTAGGGAAGTACACCTCGGTCTTTCAAGCAGAAATACATGCTATCAATGCTTGTGCCCTGGAAAATCTTAAAAGAGGTTACACTGACAAAAAAATCCTCATAAGATCAGACAGCCAAACAGCTATCAAAGCACTGACATGTACAAGAATCACATCAAAATTAGTCAGTGAATGCATCCAAAATATCCAAAACCTGGGAAAACACAACAAGGTAACGGTATCCTGGGTGCCAGGGCACAGGGGAATTTTGGGTAATGAAGAAGCAGACAGACTGGCCAGAGGAGGATCCGCAAGACCATACATAGGCCCCGAGCCTATCCTTGGGATATCCAAAACAAACGTAGAATCCTCCATCGCAGAATGGATCCAAATAAAACAAAGAGAAAAATGGATAAACTCTAGCAGTGCTAGACACAGTAAACTCATGATAAAACAACCCTCACCAAAACTGGCAAAAACACTGCTACCACTAGAGAGGGCAAATCTCAGAGGAGTGGTAGGACTACTAACCGGCCACTGGCACCTGAGAAAACATCTACAAAACATGGGCATATATAATAGTGATCCAATTTGCAGACTATGTAATGAGGAGGAGGAAACCACTCATATCATCTTCGAATGCGGAGCAACGGCTCAATGGAGATTCAATCTGACGCACAAAAATGACTCAGAGAACCACATTGAAGCAATAACAGTCAATGACTTGATAATCCTGAGAAAAAGGATCGAGTCTATTGACTAAACTAAAGAACTAGGAAGGTACAATAAGCCAGAAGGCTGCAGTGCCTGGGGCACACAAACCCACCTCCTAGTACCTTTGCCACCTAACCTAACCTAACCTATGCCTGTCCACGCGTCGCTCGCATAGTACAAACGTACAGCACGTACTTCAACAGCATAACATCAGGAACTTAGCCTATCCATCCCGTTCTCCAAACTTGAACCGCATCGATCATTTATGGGATAACCTCAAAAGACGAATAAGAGCACATCCATCAATTCCTGATACACTCCACGATCTTGAAACGTGAAGAATGGGCTAACCTCCAGCAAAGAGACATTTCCAGAGTGGTAGAAATCAAGGCAAGAGAGGGTAAAGTGATATTGAAATGTTAATTAAAAATCTAAAACAAATTTTATCTGTCCGCCTTTTTTTCCTTAGCAATTAACGTTTTTAGCCAAAGACTCAATTATTAAAGTTAAAAAAATAAAACAGTAATAAAAGTAATAAAACAAAAACCAGACTAATAAAACTGAAATAAATAAATAAAATAGCCTACCTGGAACCATAGATTGGTTTAAATTGCGTGCTAATTAAATAAACAATATTTCTTTTTATAAAAAATAATTTTTAATATAAACCCGGCTAAAGGCTCTAAAGTTATCAAAACGAAAAAAATTATATTTCTCTATAGTTTCTCCAAGTATACTTACATTTAAATTAATTTATTTGCTTACGGAACACAAACAAACTTTAATTAAATGGAACCGTTTTCTACTTGCGTTAAAAAAAAAGGGCAATTTCTTTTAAATGACACAGCCCCTCTGAAAATATTTGACCTTGTTTTCCTTTAGCATTTTTATTGGAGAGAAAGATAAAGACCGAAACTAATTAGAAATTAGAGTTGATGTTGGTCTGCGAGTCGGTGAACTGAGTGTCGGAACATCAGAATAATTGGAAATTTTTCAGCAATATTGATAAATGCTGATGCTTTTTATAATAGACACGGTATAAATCTAATTTCTACGTCGTTACTCTTATTTTTCTCTTCACTCTGTAACAGGATTTAAATTGGAAGAAAAGAGATGTTAGATATATATTTTTTGCAACCATAGGCCGGTCTTTAAGTAAGTATTGATAGCTCCTTTGAAGATGCTCGGATTAACGGAGTGATCTGACGTGCAGGATTAACGAAGTTATTTAATTATAAAAATCCGTTAACTCATCCCTCACACTTTTTAACCCGTGAAGGAGCAATTGTTAAAGAGTATCGCTTAAAAACGCCACGGAATTAATTAAAGGCAGGAAATTAAAATAAGGTGGAATGAAAAAGTTAATTACCTTTCTTTCTATGGGTTCAGTCGTTCCCGAACTTGATATAAATATTTATCGTCAAAAATTGATTATTTCCATTCATACATATTATGTTTTGTGACAAAATGACAGCCTCAGTCATTTTTCACCTTGTAAAAATGACAAGATTTATGTGAGTTAAATAGGCTATTTGCTTTTCTTTTCATCCTTTTCACCTTTGTGCAACATTAATTACAGTGATTAAGTTGTCTATGCTTTATAAACCCTTTATAAACATTTATCCGCGTTTTTTTAAATGGAGTTTAATTTGAATAAAACTTTTTTATTATTACCTTCTGTCGAGTCCTTTCAATTTTATGAGTGCAACGAACCTCTCCAGTCTAAATGGACGGAAAAGAAAACGTGTCGGTTTTGAGTTAACTATGCTAGGATTGAACCGTCTGCAAACACAATAATCTGTTTACTCCTCTTTTGAACAAGCACATGCACGTATGCGGTTGTAGACGCATAAAAGCGCTTGTACAATACTATTATCGGGAATCTATGGCCAAAGTTTTAACTTTACCAATCAAAAACTGGTTCAACGTTACATAAAACAGTATTTTTGATTAGCTACTTTTCAGTTAACGTGGATAAATCGCAAGTGATGGTTTAAAAGTATCTGATGTGTTTTGTTATTCTACACTCCAAAATATCGTATAGGATCCGTAAATTCTTGTAAATAGGTTATGATTTCGCCAAAAAAGAAATAAAAAATTGAAAGTTTGAATTTTCCGTTTTTATTTTCTTTATTTCGGCATTTTGCTCACTCCACCAATCAACAATGTGAATATATAGTTTTGTAGGTAGATTGCAATAAAAATATAGAAAGAGATACCAAAATTATCAGTAACCAAAAAATCTAAAAACCAATTTTTTTCAGGTAAACTAAACTTTATTAAAATATTCTAGTTAATTGGATAAAAGAAATACAAACCAAAAACAAACAAACGTCGAATCTCTTTTTTAATAACGGATTTACTTAAGAATAGTAAACATGAAGATTACTCATTTTGTAAACGAACACCTTTTCTCCATTTTAATCCAGTAGTATTATCTTTAACTATGGAAAGACATCATCTGGAACTTCTTCAATCAAGATTAACATGTGGTTGAATAATGAATGTTTGTGGTTAAATAATGAATATTTCTGGTTAAATAATGAATGTTTATGGCTAAATAATGAACGTTTTTGGTCAAATAATGAATCTTTGTGATTAAATAACGAATGTTTATAGTTAAATGAAGAATGTTTATGGTTAAATAATGAATATTTATGGGTAAATAATGGAGGTTTATGGCGTAATAATCAACGTTTCTGGTCAAATAATGAATGATTGTGGTTAAATAATGATTGCTTGTTGTTAAATAATGTACGTTTGTGGGTAAATAATGAATGTTTGTGATTAATTTAATGGGCAGCGGCGTATCTAGACGAAGATCGTGGCTAAAACTAAAAACCTTAATTGTAATATATTAATTGGTCAAGCGGACCACGAAATTAGTGAACTTATATTTCATACCATCTCCTATGTTTTTTAATGCTTTAAAAGAAAGATTGTTTTGAAATTTAATAAGGTTACTTTGAAGTTAAAAAGAGTTAATTTGACGGAAAAAAGGTATATATGAAAGTATTTCTTTTCCTCTGTCAGTTTCTTACAAAACATCCTGTGTTAAATCATCAATCAAGTTACCACCACAATCTATGGGAAGTTTATGCAACAAAAACGACTTTTCACCCTAGTTTGAAACAATTATCTATATATATTGTAAGTTTCACGTGTTTCAAGCATGCCGAAACTTTACAACAACCGGTTTTTTTTATCGGAAGGGGAAATTAATAGTGAGAATGTTTTTTCGAAACTATTGTTTCCTCGGTCCCAATAGAAATATTGGATTTGCATCGGAAAGAAGAACATGTAATTCAATTGTTTTCAAATCTATTGTTGCGACGTAATGCCGAAATGCGTGTGAATCAACAAAAATCAGTGAGGATAGGCAGACCAGGTAACCATCAAACACTTATCTTATTTATCACCCCGCACACGACAGGAGGTAATTTTATGATTTCATAAGAGGTCTGACAGAACTGTCATAGGTTGATTAAAGAGAAGATGTGAGCACACGTGATGATTTTGATACAGGGTAGATAAAATTTCTTTCATTATTAATAAAATGACATGTTTTAAAACATAATAACAGTTAACATCTTCATATTCTCATTCCCTTCAGTGTCAAATGGTCACCAGATTCAACGAAAATTTCAAGAGTTTCCATGCCACCCTTTCACTGTATCTTGTGGCCTTTTGGAAACAGCTGGTTTTCAAAATACAATGGGAGGCAGTTTTACAGCAATCGAGGAGAGCACGGGGATGTTATCCCTAAACTTCGCCTATTCTGGAGGAGAAAAAATGTTAGGGTCCGTAGAAACTAACACGCCCAGGTTTAGGTTTTGGCCAGAACACGAGCATAGAGGAAGGAGTGCACTATTTGTCTAAGTTTTCTCAAAATATTAAAAGAACAGGTATTTCTTTCTGAGGCAGCTAATTCCAATCAATCTTAATTACATTGAGCTATCGTTTCATTCATTAAAAATTAATAATTGTTCAGTTTACCTTCCATTTTATACAACTTTTGTTTTTCCCTCTCTCTTTCGGAATTTAATTGCTACCACTGCAATTGTAGTCCGAAATAACGAGGTTACCAAAACTGTATTTAGATTGCTGATTATTTACTCCAATGTAAAAACCAGGGTACATGCATATTAGCAACGATGGAGTTTGCGGGTAAATGTAACATGACCAATGTTAAGGTGTTGGAATGCAATGAGAGAGAGACCAGCTGTTGAAAAGGAGTAAAGTAAAGGAGCAAACGTGCTTACTTTGGGGCCTCAAGGTTGGGGGATCAAGCTAAAAATGGAAAATAGGAGAGGAAGATGCGCCTAAGGTTACTTAAAAGTATCGGCTTTCGTTAACCGTGAGTAGAGGAGACACTTGTTTTGGATGAATATGAAGTGTTAAGATTTGGTCGGAGGATAAATCTTTTAGGGTGAAACGGTCAGTGTTTAATGAAGATATTTTGGAACTGATAAAAAAATTAAGCAGGTCGGGTCATTTACTGAGGGAAGATAGCCAGTAGGTAGGATGAGAGGGAATATATGTGGTAGTAATTATTTTGTAAAGAGATGTTTTGAAGGAATATTAGCCACTTGGATGCTTCACGTCGAATTCGCTGCCACGCAAATGAATCAGGAACCAAGGAAAAAGAAGAATTGATCATATTGGGTTGTCCGGAAAATAATGCAGGATTTTAAGTTTTCATTAAAAAAAATCTATATAAAATATTCTGTTTACGTTTACAGGATTACTCATTTGTATGAATGTCAACACTTATTAATGCTCTTCCAAATGATATTGTTTGTTTACCTCTGTAGCATTCCGCTACTTGGAAATAATTCAGTCATCCTTATAATGTCAAAGCGAGAATTTCGTACGATTTTCTTTTACGAGTTTAACTCGGCCGAAGCGGAGCCCAAACGGCTAGAAACATTAACCAAGTCTGGGGCGAGGGTTGTGTTAATGAGTGCACTGTGCAAAGGTGGTTTAAAAAATTTCGGGAGGGAGATTTCAGCCTTGAAGATGAAGAAGGTCGTGGAAGGCCTTCCTCTCTTAATGATGATGTTCTGCGATCAGTGGTGGAAGAAAACCCCAAAACAACTGTTCGAGAACTTGCAGAGCAACTCAAAGTCAGTAAAACGACCGTCGCTGACCACCTCTTTGGTCAATCGGAAAGGGCCCATTTTGTTGCATGACAACGCTCGACCACATGTGTCACGTGTAACGTCACAAAAATTATTGGAGCTTGGCTATGAAACTTTGCCTCACCCACCCTACTCTCCGGACCTCTCGCCTACTGACTACCATTTTTTTAGACACCTGGACCACTACTTACAACACATAATATTCAAAAATCAAACGGAACTGGAAAATGCATTTATTGACTTTATCAATTCTAAAAATTCTGAATTCTACTCAGACGGAATTAATAAGTTACCAACACGTTGGGAGAAATGTATTGAGAGTATGGGAAATTATTTTGATTAAAGAACATTGCTTTAAAGTAACTAGTTTCTTTTTTTTTTGTTTAATACCAAAATCCTGCATTATTTTCCGGACAACCCAATAATAGGAAAAATTGTAACAAGGGACGAGTCTGTTTCCCGTAAGCCCTCCCGTCCTGTACTTATTAACTTTTAATGCAGAAGTTAATTTTCCTCTTTCCGTGTAGTTCTACTTCTACCCCAGTCTCTACTCCACAATCCCGAGTAGGATTTCACAGGTATATAACGTGCAACGTTTCGAAACTGATGATTATTATTTTACGTCTTGCGATTTTTAGAGTTAAAGCCGGTTTTCTCTGCACATTTATTAAATTTATTTTTGTTTTCATTAATTAACTAACACCGTGACATTGATTCTTTCAATGTTTTGTAAAATTTAGCCATTTTTGTTTTTCCTTGGCGATGTTGTCTATTCGGACGTTTACGAGCTGGGTTGATGGAAGTCAGAGTCCGCCGTGGAGCTGGGAAGAGGAGAAGCAATTTTTTATTCATACGAGAACGGAGATCTACCTTCTAGTCCGTGCAAACCCTTTGGAGTGAGGATTCCGTGTTATACATTCAACCATATATTTTTCTAACTAAAATTTTATAAGTTTGATTTTTTTGATTATTTTCTCCTTTTTTTGCTAGAACATAGATATTATACGTATATTTAAACAAAGTTTAAATAGAAAAAATGTATGATCAAATCTGACAACGAATATCACATAAAAAAGTCTTGAACGTAAGCACTACCACTAAAGACTGTTGTTTTCACGATGCGGATTTCCAAGATTAAACCTCATCATCAGGTTTAAGGAGTATATATATATTTTTTTTTCTTTCAATTAATTTAATTTTAATTAAATTAATTCTTTAATTTTCTTTTAATTTTCGTGAAAACGTGTCTGTCACATGTGAACTTAGCGATGCTAACTTCTCTGCTAATTAAAAGACTGTATTGTACATAAGGAATGCAGCGGAGGACCATGATCCTCGTGTATGTCCGTTCATCCATCAGCGCCACGATAGAATCATTCATCGATCACCCGAGGGCCTACAGGTCAACTCGCTCGAGAGGATATTTTGACATTGACTCAACTCGCCGCCGATGGAGTGATTGAGCTGTTAACAAACGTACTTAATTTACTCAGAGGCCGCTGTTCCAGGTCCGCCTCCGCTAAACCTTTCTTTGCCTAAAGCACCTCATCCTCAGGTGACATCACCAACATTCTTCCATCTATTCTCGCGGATTTCAAGTCAATGATAACGCCCATAACGACACTTCTCAAGAGTGTGGTAAACACCCTTCTCCCTGAATTCGCTAATGTCTCTCACCAAGCATTCCCGTACACTTCTCCTTTGGAACACTACTGGATTGGACTAAACAATCGCAGACTCGAACTGGAAACATTTTACGACCAACATATCGATTGGCATCGCTTTATTTACCGAAACTCACTTAAGTGACAGATCTCAATTTTACATAGCTATACAACGTACAGGACAAACCACCAGACGGTACTGCCCAGTGCCCACGGTAGACCCTCTTACTTATTGCCACCTCCCTTTCTCATTTCCCAAAAGAGACCCCTATCGCGATTTCTTTATTTTCGGTCATTCTTCTGTACGTTTGCACTTCACTATTGCCTACCAAATAATATTGGGTTGTCCGGAAAATAATGCAGGATTTTGGTATTAAACAAAAAAAAAGAAACTAGTTACTTTAAAGCAATGCTCTTTAATCAAAATAATTTCCCATACTCTCAATACATTTCTCCCAACGTGTTGGTAACTTATTAATTCCGTCTGAGTAGAATTCAGAATTTTTAGAATTGATAAAGTCAATAAATGCATTTTCCAGTTCCGTTTGATTTTTGAATATTA
Source organism: Cimex hemipterus (assembly GCA_039619505.1). Taxonomy (NCBI): domain Eukaryota; kingdom Metazoa; phylum Arthropoda; class Insecta; order Hemiptera; family Cimicidae; genus Cimex; species Cimex hemipterus. The sequence goes on from CM077100.1 coordinate 5,510,006, forward strand.
TGTGTTGTAAGTAGTGGTCCAGGTGTCTAAAAAAATGGTAGTCAGTAGGCGAGAGGTCCGGAGAGTAGGGTGGGTGAGGCAAAGTTTCATAGCCAAGCTCCAATAATTTTTGTGACGTTACACGTGACACATGTGGTCGAGCGTTGTCATGCAACAAAATGGGCCCTTTCCGATTGACCAAAGAGGTGGTCAGCGACGGTCGTTTTACTGACTTTGAGTTGCTCTGCAAGTTCTCGAACAGTTGTTTTGGGGTTTTCTTCCACCACTGATCGCAGAACATCATCATTAAGAGAGGAAGGCCTTCCACGACCTTCTTCATCTTCAAGGCTGAAATCTCCCTCCCGAAATTTTTTAAACCACCTTTGCACAGTGCACTCATTAACACAACCCTCGCCCCAGACTTGGTTAATGTTTCTAGCCGTTTGGGCTCCGCTTCGGCCGAGTTTAAACTCGTAAAAGAAAATCGTACGAAATTCTCGCTTTGACATTATAAGGATGACTGAATTATTTCCAAGTAGCGGAATGCTACAGAGGTAAACAAACAATATCATTTGGAAGAGGATTAATAAGTGTTGACATTCATACAAATGAGTAATCCTGTAAACGTAAACAGAATATTTTATATAGATTTTTTTTAATGAAAACTTAAAATCCTGCATTATTTTCCGGACAACCCAATAATATACCGCGGTGGGAATTCTGAGGGAGGATTAAGCATGATGGGAATGATGGGTGCCACATTGAAATCCTTAACAAGAGACGGACCAAGGGGAAATGTTTTAAATTAAAATATTTAGAGATAATTGAAATTACAGATATTACACACCATTTAATCAATTTGTCAAAAAAAAAGTAATATGAATTGTGTAAAATAAAATATGCTCCTTAACAATTTGTCCAGACCGTCCCATAAAATAGACCGTCAAGGAAGCAACTCGTCGAAACAAAAGGAGCCGGCGTCTTGCTTCAGCCTGCTTATACCCTCAACTCTCGTGGTATGTATTGGCTGGTGAAAACTAGCTGAAAAACAAGCGTTAATCTCACCAAACTCTGCTTATTTGCTCCAATGGGGATATGTTTATTAAAAGAAGGTGTTTTGAAAGCAAAGAGGTGAACTTTGAGTTAAACAAAAAGTCCGCATTTAAATGTTATAACGCAATTAGTCTATTTAAAAATTTGTGAAAATTGACCCAACGGGCGTATGTGTAGATGATCCAAATCCAAAGTCCAATTTTCTATAAGATTGTATAACCTCCGCGCACATCAGACATCTGCCCTATGCTATGCTATGCTCTCCTGCTCTACAGTCTGCTATCCCCACTGTCCAGATATTCGTCAGGTAGCATCGAGTACAGCGGAAGACAAAACAACCGGACACTCATATTTTTTCTTTCAAACCACTTGTATTATTGTCGTTAAAATAATTACAACATATTTATTTTAATACAATAAACCAAATTAAGCTCGATCAAAAATTCATCAGTTTTATTTTTTAAATTAATTTTATTTGGGAGAAAATTGATCAAAACACTGGTAAGCCTTCATCGATAGAATGAATTTAACTAGCATTTTATTACATGAAGTTTCTCATAAAATTTAACTAAAATTTATTACATGGTTTTACATAAAATTACACCATTTTCGCCAAGTAGCATTAGAACAGGGCACTCATATTTTGTTTTAGTTTATTTAAAACTACGGCTATGTAATTTTGTAGTTATATTAGTTACAACATGCTTTTTTTAATTTAAACCAAATTAAACGCGATCAAAATTCATGACTTTTTATAAAAATCATTTAATTACGGCGATTAAGCAGAAACACCGTAATAACTTTATTTTAAAAAATTAAATTTAAATAACAATTTATTTCATGGTTTTGCTCATAAAATTTAACTAAAATTTATTACATGGTTTTGCTCAAAATAATGTATTAAAAACGAAAGAATTACGATTGCGGTAGTGATTATTGTGATGTGCGCTGTGTCACCGCTGTACGTGGCGTCCGCTTGTCATCGAATAATGTGCACCCTACCAAAACGAGACAAAGCGTCGGGTAAGTGTGTTTCTCGCGAAACGGTTAAAACTATCCATCTTACAAAAAGTGTACAAAAAAAAACAGTAAAATTGTCAATAGGTCAGAGCCGTGAAATTGATTTATTGCAAATTTTATAAAGTGATATTTCATCATGGGGTCCGTTGAGTAAGTGTACGTTTATGTTGAATCTGCGATAAATGATAAGAGTAGTGATGAGAGCCACAACAATAGCAGAGCAAAATTAACGAGGGGATGCATTTATTAGCGTGAATTGGTGATGTTAGCGGGTAGATGGCGGAATATCGACCCTAAATACACTCTCTGCTCTTGAATCTCACCTTCCTCTGCTTATTTCCTCTGGTTGCCCAGTTTATTAAAAGAAAGTGTTTTCTAAGCAAAGATGTGAACTTTGATTTAAATAGTTCTTTCTTTGTTATCAATAATTAGGCAATAGCATAATAGTTTGTCCTTTGATTTTAATTTGTTCAGCCGAATCTATTGGAGCATGCATGTAATTAGGTGTGATTTAGTAAATGCCCTCTGATGAACCGAGAACCCACGATAACCGACCGCCTTTCCGCCGACCTGTCAATAAATCAAGCTGAGTTTCTCTTCAAATCGTTAGATAACACTATCTCAGTTCTGAAAGCGATATCTATAATTAACTACCTCCGAGAAGTATTTCTAACTTTTCCGCCCTCGTTGTATCCATGCTCTGGCAGTCTTTCAAAAATGAATTATTCACCTTTTTCATCGATTATGCTCAATGAAGATCATTACTTTTCCTGTTAAACAACTGTTCAAACAGTTCAGCATTCAAAAAGAGAATAAAACGTAAAATGGATCCTTAATGAGCCCAAGGTTTGGTGACATAATACCAGGAGAAGAGTTTCATAGAACGGCCATCCGCAAAACTTGTAAAGGAATTGCAAGTAGGCAATCGCAACGGAACCAGGATTCTGGTTGGACTCTGACAGGGCGAGCACTGCTCCCCAAGAAGGCACATGCACCGGATAGGAATACAGACAGAAGAAACACTGTGCAAATACTTCCAGGAAGAGGAGGCAACCGCAAAACGCATTTATGCTTTTGTGAAGATCTTTGTAGGTGCAGATTCGTGCAACTAGGAAAGTAAAAGCCACACTAAGGTGCCGCTGGCCAAGCAATGGAGGTTGATCAACAACCTGTAGCCAGCCAGCTAAATAACAGAAGAGCACAATAGATCTGCTCAAGTCGAGGTACGGAAGGCCTTGGGGTTGCTTCTTTCATCCCTATCCCTGTCGCTAATGTCACACTTCCTCCTATTCGCAGATGACCTTAAAATATTCCATAAAATCCATTCTGAATCTGACACTAGCATTAAATGCGACATCAACTCGTTTAGCAGACTTATAGCGGGCGGTTTCAAATTGAGCTCTAAGTAGGTACAGATTAACCAAACTAGGTATGTAAAATGAGTCGATAGCATAAGGAAGAAGTTAGAGTCATAAGTACATAATGTAGATGTAATGCCATGTAAAATACATCCGTCAATTTTAAACAAATAATTAATTAGTTATTAAGGGTGAACTTTACTGTATACAGTGCTGATCCTGTCAACGAACTGATGCTGATTCCGTGATCCTCGTACACTGGTAACTGTGACCTGATGAAAACTTTCTTTGTGTGTCCTAATTGTGAATGCCTACTTCAAGTATAAATTGCATAACAACATTACAACTCACCCCTATTTGATCTCTCCTGATCCCATTGTGTACTGCATGCGATATTTGAAGTTATTTATAATAAGTTGCAAACACCCACGCTGCTCGGTGACAACATTCATTGCGACGTTTTCTCCGTGCTCTCCCGACATAATTGAATCGGTCATTTTAAAAAGAGGCCATCTCCAACTTTTCAAGTTTTACAAGAAAAACAAAAAACGTATTTTAAACTTTAAATTTTGTCAATTGTTGGTAATTGTTTAAAACCGAACCCCTCTCTTTAAATTTTTTTACAATTCACTAGTTTTCATGGTCCGCTTGGCCAATTAATATCTTTCAATTAATTAAGGGTTTTAATTGAGATAAAAATGTCAATGGTACGAGCGGACTGTCAATGACTTCAATCCACTCGGACACCAACTTCCCATCACAACCCCAACTTTTGAATTTTCCTTCCTTTTGCCATTTTTCAATTCTCCGTGGCCATTTCATTTGCCGCCGAGAATCGAATAGATGATACGACATTTGAAATATCTTTTATCTCAACTAAAAGCTTTCTTACAATATTTCTAACAGTAGTAAAACTAATATCTAATATATTCGCTATTTCTCGGTAGCTAAGCTCTTTGGAACGTAATTTAATTAGCTGATTTTTGAAAAAAACACAATATTAACGGGTTTTACCAACATTGCTATGGCAAAGATAGTGCAATGACTGAGTTTTATTGTGGTCAGTCTATTATCGTCAATCCTCAGTTCTGATCTATTGAAAGAAAATGGTTTTATTTGCTTTGACTAGAGCTAATAGTAAACATTTAAACTGTGCCAATACCGTGTGGTATTTAGTGGCCGTCAATTAATGATTATTGGAAGATCAGACCAACAAAATCCTTCAAGAAACACAATCAAAAATAAATTGACATATAAACCTACAAATCACTTCAAAACAATTCTCCAACGCCCCCGAAACTATACGGATCAATCAAAGCTCATAAACCTCAGCACCCTCTAGACGAATAATTTCATTTGTAAATTTCCCTACGTACAGCATGACAAAATACCTAACCAATACACTCAATATCACAGATTACACATATAAACAACGTAAAAGATTCATTTCATTAACAATATTCACATCCCCTCACATTACTCTCTCATATCCCCAGATGTTTCATCATAGTTCACCAACTTTAGATACATTTAATAGCTTTCACCCACGCCTACAATTGTATATAAACTCGAAAACATCAAAACAATACCATTTTTAGAAACACTCGTAATAAAACAATATGATGGCACATTAATCACAGATCAGTATCAAAAACCGAAAAACACAGATCGCTAGCTCAACTTTACATCCCACCATCCTCTTCATGCAATAATAAACACGGCCAAAGGGTTACTTTACAGAACGGTTAATGTGCACGCGCTGGTCGGTCGCAATAAAATTTGATAAAATAAATGCAAAATAAAATAAAATACAAAATAAATAAAATACTAACTTGTTAACTGCGGCATGATTTTCTCGACAATCAGGGAGGAAAGCAGGCAATAACTCTGGCCAAAGATAAAACAGAATCCTAGTTTATGGTGTGTTAAGGATGCGGGAGGAGACACGTTATTTTGACGCGATAATCAACAAAACGAAAGAAAAAATGTTTCTTGATAATAAGAGAAAACTGCAAGAAAACTAAAAGAAAATCACTTTTTAAGGTTAATTAATCGTGGGCTGTATGGAAGCGAGACGGAAGCAAACAGGACAAAATCAGGACTGAAGCAGGACAAGGCAGCGACAGGACAGGATTGTAAGGAGGGAGCAGAGCTAGGATAAATTTTAGATTAGCGACATTTCGGAAACAAATAAACAATTATAATTCGCGATTTTTAGCGCGAACAGTTACCCTAAGCCATGAATCGTTTCATCACAAGAACATAAAGATATACAAACAGATCCTCCATAACAATCTCTACTCTAAATACGTAACCAACAGAATAATCAACAACTCAAATCAACATCACTGATCCTTTACTAATAATACCACATCAAATCTATTAAATACAGGCACACCAACATACATTTCCATGCCATTCATTCACGGCCTATCACATAAATTAAAAACATTTCTCTCGTCCAATAACTTTAAAATAGATTTCAAAAGTTATAAAACTTTTTACGCGCTTTTTTTGCAAAATTAAATATCCCATACCAGTAATAAATCAGTCTGATGTAATTTACAAAATCAATTGATTAAATTGTCCGGCAATTTACATCAGAATTACATCCCAATATGTGAATAAGAGAGTAAACCGATATATCTATGATTGCAAAAAAAAACGAAACCAAATTCTACACCACTGGCTACCCACCGTTTTGAAACCGATACAATTTCGGCTTCAACAATTCCAAACTATATCACGCAAAACAAACTTAACTTTTTATAAATGGTTTACATCAACAGAGATAAGCACAGCATCAATTACAGAAGAGTCACATGTAAACTCAGTCGCAGCTTTGTCATTAATCAAATAAATAACATACATATAACACAAAAACATATAATACAACATATAAAACAATCATTACATTCCACACAACACGCATTTTTACATAGTGTAATCCTTCAATAATTTGGCTTTCCTTCATTATCCCCGTCTATATAATCCTGAAAGGATAATCAGGCCAAACCACTGCCCATTCCTTCCCGTTGTCGGCACCTTTCAATTCAAAGAAGCCAACTCCTCATATAAAAATGAATTTCTATCCCGACTCCTTCCCCACCCCTTCAAAATCTAACGTATACAGGGTGAATTGCTACTCGTGCTACAAACTTCTCCAGTAGATT
>CM077100.1:5516988-5617220 GCA_039619505.1 Cimex hemipterus
AATCTACTGGAGAAGTTTGTAGCACGAGTAGCAATTCACCCTGTATAAACATCAAACAGCAATATCTCATTGACACTCTCACCACGACACGCAAGAATGGCACAATTACGCAAAAAACAAACACTTTGAATGAGTTTAAATACTTTGATTGAGCCTAAAATTTCTAGCATTATTTAAATTCATTTCTTCACATCCTCCATGCATTTGTAAAATTTAAACAATGTTTATAAATTCTAGGTCCTAAAGATGATCTTAATAAAGATGTGTTAATAAAAATGTTTATCTAAACCTACGATACACAAGACCTCATTTCGCAATCTCCAAATAATTAATAAAAATTAATTTTGCGCTGGTCTTGTCGCGGCTCTCATCACTGCTCTTATCGTCCATCGCAGCTCCAACATAAACGTACCTTTAGAGGTTACGTTATCTGCCGGTAGAGCAAAGGTCGTTTTAAGTTCTAAAGCGCCAAATCGATTTTAGCATTGAGTGAAAGGTTTGTTTATAGTAAAGCAGCACATAGAACCTCTCCTCTTTATCACCACTAGTTACCATTGTAAATACGATAATAGGATTAATTCTAGATTGTGTTAGGGTTGAAATAGGTCAATTAGTCGCCGAAGGAAGTTGCGGGTTTGCGTGATGTCTCAGGAAAATAGTAAATACGTTATATTGAATCATGACCAATTGACTGACATCCAGATTCCCATCAGGTCGACTCATAGAATAAAGGTGAGTGATTTATTTACCGGCGACTCGTCACAGCGGCGGATTCCATCTCGAAAAAGCTTTTTTTTCTTCCCCATTCATACACGATTCAGATCCGTAGTGTAAAATTGTCATTGATTTACAGATAATGAGACCGGGGCCCGGCGAGTGGGCGGCAACTCGACCGGGCGTCGGCGGTTTTAGCGTTTCCGAAGGGGAAAACGTGTTCGGCTTCTTCCATCAACCCTTGTCGGATTATTCATTTAACGAATTTTCCTAATTTTTAAAAATTTCCTTCGCCTTTAATCTCAATGCACTCCAACAAAAAGTTCGCATGTAAATGTTATTACGCAAGAAGACTTTTTAAATTTGTAAAAATTGACCCACCGTACTTATGTGTAGATTATGTGATGTATGTCGCTAATTCTGTTCGAATTTCATAAAGTGGCGTTTGCACAGAACATTCAAAAATACTTAAGCTTTCTAACGATTAAATTTTGCTTACAAAAATATGTATAGATAAACAAAAATTGTAAGTTGGTCAGAGTCGTGAAATTGATTTATAGCAAATTTTTTAATGTGATATTTCATCCTGAGTTCTGTTTAGTAAGGGTATGTTTATGTTGGATCTGCGATAAATGACAAGTGTAACGATTAGAGCCGCAACAAGACCAGCGCAAAATTCAGTTCATATCGGCTACCAACTGTGTCTTAGCGCATCACTCCAATATAAACACCATACAAAATAAAGACATCTTTTTCTTTGCTTTGCTAGTACCACTGCTCTTTTTGTTAGTTGCAGCTCCAACATTAATGTCCCCTTAGAAGCCTGACAGCAATAATAATGTAAAAAACTATGGCCAATATCCATTAATGTGTATGCACCTTTATGGCGCTCCTTCCCATGCTATTCATTTCCTCCCCCCCTCCTATTTACAATTAGATGTAAATGTTCAAAACTCTCAGTTCCTTGTATTGGTTCATGACTGTCTGGTGGGTCATCACTAGTGTGGAAGTAACACCGATATGTGTCTGCTTGCTTGGGGCACATATCCTCAACTTTTGGATAGATTATTATTATTAAGATTTCTAGATTGTAGTGTGTCATATTCTTTAAATGCATTATACATTGAATTACATTGTTTCAGTACACATGTTTTGCGGTCTCGCAAAAGTACTTAGTGTTTGGAGCTACTAGTGGAGGTGTATATGTTTTCAGAAGATCACCTTGTCAGTTTATCCATTTAATTGCAACAAAGGTAAAAACTCAATACATTGTGTTTATTTATATTTTATTTTTGTTTGTGTTTGTAAAATAAAATTCTATAAGTACAACATGCATGTAGTTTTCAGAGTTATATTTCTTTTTCTTATCAATTTGCCGAAATAAAAGTACTGTCCAATTGAGTATAATTTGTGATCAGTCTTCCTCATGAAAGCATTTAAAATCATTAGCATAATACAAAAAAAGGTAATCCTTTTTGAACTGTAATCAATGGACCCTCTACATTTTGATGGTCAGTTAATATATGAGATTTGGTTATTTATGTAATTTTTAATTGAAACGACTGACATTTGAACCCTTTCACTGTTATCATTAAACACTCTTTCATTTGAACACCCCTAAACCCACAATAGACTACTAATCAGCTTCTTCAAATAAATAACAAATTTTTGTATTTATTATTATTTTTTATCAACGTGTAAATACTAATACAATTTTGTACTGTGTGCATCAAACCTTAAATTTTTCAGTTCATAATTGTATAAGAACGTACTTATGAAATTTTTCTCTCTCTCAGGAAGGGTCAATAGGAAAACTTACGATTTCGAAGGATGAAAGGTTTATCGCAATATCTTCCCTTCAAGGAGCTGCTTGCATTTTAGAATGGGACGAGGAAGAGGACAAGTCTAAAATAATAAACAGATCTTTTGAACATAATGGGTCTTCAATTACAGAGATGGTATGGGCTGAGACAAATCAATTGTATATTGGAGATAGCGTGGGAAGATTGTCTGTGATTAATATATCATTATGTGTGGTAAGTAAAATTTTTTTTACTCCTCTGTTGTACCAAGAAATTTAAAAAATTTATTCAGATTTGTTGGTCTATAAACAAATTATGTACTACTATTGGGTACCTGTCAAAATGAGAGGAAAACTCAATTTTGGCAGATATTTCCAAGTAGTTCATAGCTGACAGATCTTTGGAAGAAAAGCATACCTTAATATGGTACACTGATGGATCAAAGATTAAATAAGTGTACAGGTAAAGGGGCCTAATTAGACCTCACCAAAACACCTTGTAGTCCATCCAGCTTTGAGCACAGCAGTTGATAAAGAAAAAAATTGATTCATTATTGTACAGGTCTACCTATTTTCAAAGTCAGGCAGTAATAAAAAGCATTAATTATACACACTATACTCTGATCACTGCCCTCTTAACGACCACCTCAAAAACACAGGCAAATCAGAACGGAAACATGCCAACTCTATTACGATAATCACGAATGCATGAATACAAATTTTGAAGAAAAAATATTTTTTCACGAGCCAATTATTAACAAATCACAAAATGGCTGTGCAATAATTTTGAAATGACTACACTGACCTACAGGAAACTTTAAAGAGGCTCAAAACCCAATAAATCATGTTATGGCACAAACTTGGCTTTCGTACGAATAGTAGAAGCTAAGATATACAATAAAATGATTGGTGAATTTTTGCTAATTTCATATATAACGGCATAAAATCTAAATGTTGTTAATGAGAAATGTCCAGCTTTCTAATGGTTGTGACACCAAAATTGTAAATTTTTAACTGGAATACCAGACATCAGGGGAAAAATTTCCTTTGGCTAACCAATTCAAAAAGTCCTATTTTTTGTTTGCTTGGTTTTGAGGGAATTTTTTTTTTTTTTTTTTATTTGAGGGCTATGATGGGTGTTTAAAACGAATTTGATTTTTTTAGCCTATTCTATGACAATGAATGGTCCCTTTAGTCCATTAACTTTTCATCTGTGATTATTGATCTTGCTAATAGATTTGTTGGAACATTGTCATTTCTTTAATGAAGTACGGAATCCTTTTTTTCAGCGTGTGGTACCTATGAAATATTGCATAGGAATGCTTTTCCTAGATACCACATCATTACCCTAGCTCTTGCAGGGCACTTATGTAGGTTCTGTCTTTTCCAGCCATAGTTCGATCATCGGTCGATAGCCTCATTTTAGTGGTATGTATTTTACTGGAGCACGTCCTGTAAATATACCCATCAGGATTTTTAGTCCTTTCCTTTAATTGGGTTATTTTTGCAAGTAATTGAATGATATGTCATGGCAAGTTTCCCTTTTTATCTGTATGAATACAGGAAAGAACGTCAGAAATTCCCTAAATTCCCTGTCCTGGGATTCTCCTTAATGTTGGACTATTCGTATTATAGATATTTTTTATAACTTTTTTAAAAATGATTTTCAAACATTTCCAGGCTAGTTTGATTTTGTCTTGTAGGATTGCAAAGAAGCATTTAAAGCTACCTGGCTATCAGATAAAAGTATTATTGTTACTCCCTTGAGTTGTTTGTTATTTATTCCATGGGTTCTATGGCTAGCTCTTTATCAATTTAGCTTTAAAAAAAGTAGTAGTGGAACCGAGAGCTGTGGTTCTCTCGCCCACCCATTTTTGAGCCATTAGTGTATCAAAGAAGATTATGTTTTTTCTTCTTTTGATTTAATTTTTCAATTCTTCTCACTTTTTCAATGATTTGTAATAAATTTTAAAAGTATATAAATAACTTAAAATATTTTTTTCACCCCTCCTATAGGGCCGTGTAGTAAGAATTCTCAGAAATGTGATTATTTGAAAATTGTGACGTAGGTTTATTACAATTTCCAAATAATCATTAATTAACTGTCATTAAACACCACACAAATGTGTGTAATATTTTTTGACCTGGAATCAAATTGTTGATCCTCCCTCCATAGCCTCTTGTTCAGTAATTTAGTTGTACAAAGAAATATTTTATTCTGTCACTAGCTATTTATATTGTAATGTCATGTCCCTAGTTCATTGCCTTGCCAAGAATAAATATGAATTTCTTAGATTAACAATTTATTGATATAATTTATATTAATTTACAAGGTGTTTTAATAATACCTTGTTAATGAGTTTAATAAAATTATTCTGCAAATTGTAGGAATTTTCGAGTTTTTCGTTTAAAAGTTTGTTTTTTAGAACTCACACAACCACTTGTTGTTCACCAAGTTCACCAAGAGTTCTGAAAAGCATATTCAATATATTATTCTGAAAATTTTGGTTTTTATCTGAGGGCACCATTTCTATGCCATTCTTATAAGAATGTAGTATTGTTAACTCCTTATTTTATATATATTTTTGACAGTATTTTATAGTTTTGTGTATATATATCATGCATTATATTCATAATTCATTTTATGATTTTTTTTTTTTTTCAGAGCAAAAATATTTTTCTCCTACCTTCTTTTGTATTTATGCAACTCGATTCTGGAATTGTACAAATATCATGCTTCGAAAACTACCTTCTGATATCAACCGAGAAATGGTGTTATGTGTGTGATACTGCAAAAGAACATTACAAGCAGATCGGAAGTAAACCTCGTGAAGGTGTTTATGGAGCTTGTTTTTACACCGGCACAAATGATATAAAAATATACAGCGCTCGACCTGGATCAAGACTTTGGGAAGTGAATTTAAGTGGAACTGTTCTTAGTACACATCAACTCAAGAAAGTTTTAGCGATTCAACCGACACCAATCATTTCTTTAAGAGAAAATAGGATCATCGTTCAGATCCAACAATCATGGCCCGATCAGCCATTTAACTTTTGTTATTTATTGAACTTTTTAGACAGGTTTTTACTAACGTTTAAAAATGACGGCATATACATTATAGATCCTATTGCTGTAAAAGTTGTTGCATGGACTAATATTTATTGTAATATTTCCAGTGTTAAGTGTATTTCGAATACTATTTACATTTGGACTTCATCTGGAAACTTGCATTGTATTGATGCTATGCAAGTAAATCAGTGCTTAATTGAACTGTATTTCAAAGAAAATTTTCCTTTGTGTATGGATTTGTGTGAGATGTATTTGGATGACTTTGTTCAGCCTGAAGATTTTCATCAGTTAACTCCACTTGCAGGATTAAAAGATTTTATTCCACATGAAAAGAAAGAATTGATCAATTTTGTGAATAAATTAGAAAAACATAATTCTAACATCCAATCCAGTACAAAACTTGATTCTGGAATATTTTTAGTAGAGAATAGACATTGGAAAAAATGGAAAGTAAGTGAAAATAGAAATGCAATTAAACTCAACAAGATTCCTTATTATAACAAAACTCGCAGTCTTCCTCATGATATTCTGGGCTCTGGGCAACGGTCTAACAGTTATAGATTACAGCAGACTCTTTCACTTCCAGATTTTCATCTAATTGTAGAACCATTAAACAGTAACAGCACTGCATTGGATACTCTATTTGAAAATTCCAGTAAAAGTGGAATTATCCCAAAAATACCTTTTCTTTCTATAGCATCTCCTGAAATTTTTCATTCTACAATATCAGAATTGCATCAAAATGTTTCAGGAAAATTGTTATCTGGAACAAAAACATTGCGAAGCAAATGGCAATATTTAGAAGGAAAATTTAAATTCTTGATGCTTAATTCTAGTCCTATTAATTCAGAACAATGTAATTCCATCGAATGGAAAGAGCCTCCTATCTCCTGTAATAATTTGAATGGTACTTGTGATAATGATGATGGTGATGATGATGATGATGACATAATACCATCTTCGGAGAAATCAAAGCTTTCAAAATCAAACATTGACGTATCAGAAATTAAAGAAGCATTTAACTCAATTTCAAAGACTGAAGAACCTAAAAAAGATTTAGTGTTCAAATTGTTCGATTCAATTTTGTATTGTTACAACATGCTATGTGCACAAGAATCAAAACGAACTGCTTCAAAAGGAAAGTCGGTATTTCCTTTTAATACAATCCTCCCAACTGAATATAATGATTTAATAAAACATCTATTACACAATTATATAAAGAACGGTAAAATGTTCTCATATATAGAAAACATCAATGAGTCACTAATTGGAAATTTTGATTTTCCAGAACACCCACAATTACTCACTGAAGTTTACACAGCTTACCAATTAAAGTTAGATTGTTATTTGAGAAATATATTATTTATATTCTCGGAATTAATTGACCCTTTTATTATATTGTATAATCTTGAGACTAGTAAAGTGCCTTGTGTTTTTCATAGCTGGAGCATAATATTGGACACATTTCAAGAAAGTGCATTGAATTACATAACGACTGATAATTCTAATGGCTTCGAATACAAGAGTTGGCCATTGCCACTTTTATTAAACACAATTTTTCTTATGTTTCGTTTACAACAAATTGATTCCAGCTACTATATGTCTACAGAATCATCTCTTAAGTTTTACCACATATCGTTTTTAATTTTGAAACTCTCACTTTATTTTGAATCGACGGGGATGACAAAAGAAGAAAGGGAAAAAATATGTAATGAACTTTTGTTAAAGTATGTAACAAAAATGTTAGAAAACCAGTGTTTTAAGATTGACTATTTGTTCGATTTCACAGTCGCATACCATTTAGAATCTGCTTTTCTTAAATTTAATTATCCACTTTTTCCCATATGCGCTTGTGGTCATCCTATTTGTGAGAAAATTGAAACTGATTCTACCTTTAACACCATCGGGAAGCTTCTTCTTTACATGCAATTAATAAATTATAAAACACCCAACCACAGGATTTTACACAATGATTATCCAGTTTTTATTTCCTCATCTGACAGTGAAGATATCATAATTCAAAGGTTGGTCAGAACTCATATCAAAGATAAAAATATAATTCCCAATGAAAGTTTAAAGCTGGAAAATCTAAAGCCTACTCATGAGGATATAGACGAATTTTCTTATAATAATAAATTTGGTAGATTAATGAAAATGCTTCAGGCTCTTCCAGAACTATTTAGTGTAGTGATGAAATGTGTAGTAAACGATATAAACGATGTAATCCCGTTCATCGTGCAATATGCCGCTTTGGATGATTTGAATTATTTAGCTGTTCCAATGGATGAAAAAATGTGGATACTCCTGTGTGATTCAACTGTGAAATTTTCAAAAGGGATGTGCTGTATCTGTTCAACTCCTTTTTCACATCATATTGAAATGGACTGGAATACAATAGCAATAACAATGCTCAAATCACTATTCGCCAGTAAGACTATTTCATTACTCAAAAATTATTCAATGGATATTGGTGCTGAAGCTTTAGATGTAAGGTAAGAATATAGAATAATAACTATTTGCTTATTTTTATTTGCATTTCAGTATATGTGATTCTATTACTATTTGGTTTTGTATATCTTTGTGAATAATCTAACTCCCCCCCTCCCATTTAGGGTCATAGAGATGTCTAACACTTTTTTTAAAAGAAAGTTTACAACAGCAAGGGTCATACTATAGCCCTCAGAGTGTTGGCGTTTTTGAAAAAAAGCCCATTTGTAAATATGGTATAAGTATGTAAGCAGATTCGAACCCGGGACCTTTACCTTACAGTGATGAGCCACTCGTCGATGCCTTAACCATTACAACTACCAACTCCCTTTTTTCTCTATTTTTTCCAATATCTACTAATGGTTTTCTGGGAAGATTTTCATTTCTTTAATGAAATAAAGAATTCTTCTCAAGAGAACTAATTGTAAGTGTAGAGTCTACAGGATGTCTTTCCTGTGTAGCCTTTTCCTAATTTAGTATGCAGTTGCATAAGATATGTTCCTTTGTCACTCCCTCTCCTCTAAGCAAAAAAGTAGTTTTTTATTTTTTGTATTGTATTTCTTCATTTTTAGTTGCTTTTTTATACATTATCTCGCTGTAACCAAATTCCCAGAAAATACATTTAAATCTCACGTTTGCATAATTTTAACACATTATTACACATAAAATATAGTATAAACAAACATGATTTCCAGCAATAATGTACCAATCAAAACATACCTAACTCTCAGATGCTTCAAAGTAACTTCAAAATTTAAATCATAATTTAAGTCGAGAGAGAACATTTTCCTTTTATAGTTGTAAGTACCCTTCTCCACATAAGATTTTGTCTAATGTGTACTAATAAGTACTAATGACTTTCCTGGATGATTTTTGTTTCTTTTATACAAAATTATTATAAGGATGGTATGTACATCTATGTTCTACAGTACCTTTTCCTGGACACAGTTAATGGTAAAATGATATTTCACTGCAATAGATACAATAATGACGTTTTACTGGTAGAAATGCTAATATTCTATTTCTCATAGTTCATTCTATACATAGAATGTTACAATTTTTAGTCCTTTCCGACCAATTGGCCTATTTTTGCAAGTATTTAGTTTCCAGTATGTGGTGTGTTTTTTAGTAACCCAAGATTCAGTTCTTGTTTTTTAGGCTGTAATTTATGCCAAAAAAAGTATTGAGGCTTCCTTTTTGGCTAGTATGTTTCCTGCCTTGTAGTCTAAAATGCCCTCTTGACCTGGGACACTACTTTGTTAGACTATTTGTAGATTCCCTTTTATTAAAGGTATGCTGGCAGTTCCAGACTAGTTTTGAAATGATCTTTTAAACTCGAAGAACCTTAGCTGCCTGGCTCTATGAAAGTAGTATTTTTGTCACACCTGTCTGTTATTATTTCATGTGCAAATGCTTCTATGGCTTGCACTTTGGTTTGAAAAATGTTTGTAGAATGGCTGCATGCTGCCATGTTGTACTCATAGATAGTCCCATTTAGGTCCATACCTATACTCATACCATTTTCCATCTTTGAGCCAACTTTTTATCTTTTTATGTAGAATGTTTATTCAAAGTTTTTAGGGCCATCAGTTTACATTATGACATGATGGCAACTTGTCACTGTAAGGGTACTGGTTTAAAAATGATCAGTCCTGAATAAAATCAGAAACCTGGGGGTTGTGCCTCTGCTGTTGCAAACCCCCTTAAATATTATAATTTCTAAATATAAAACACTGCTATTCTAAATAGTAGATTATTACAACTTAAACAACTTTCTACAGATATTTATTTTGTTCTTTTCTCTTGTTTTGACATGATTGACTAGTATATTTGACTTAATATATAAAATTGTCTCAGATTGTTAGATATTATGAAATTTATAGTCGGTTTTAATAACAGATTCAAACTGAAAATATTTTCTAATTTTAATTTAAATGGTAATTTATTGAAATGATTTATTAGATAGATTTCAGGGTTTTATTATGCCGGGATGAAACTTATTCAAGTTACAAAATATAAATGAAATTGTAATGTCCTTTAGTACATAAGAACTTAATTCAAATAATATAATAAATTGGTTTAAAATATTTTCTAATTCTAATGTACATATTTTATTAGCGTTATTTTGTACAAGATTACCTAAACGTACAATTTAAGTTTCTAATTCTTCACTATTAAAGTTAATTTGCTTATAATTTTTCATTAATACATATATTTTTGCCATCATAGGGTCTCAATTGCCTGTAATATATTTTATAATAGAGCCAACACCATTTAGTAAACCTCTTTTCATGCTAAATTCCCTTTCTCCAATTAAATTACTTAATTTTTCACTAATTCCATTACCTTCATAATTGATAATTTTAACATATTTATCTTATCTTTTCCCTTACACCACTATTGTTTTTTACTAGTCCTAAAATGTGTCAATAATTACCATTTGGTTTACCAAAAAATTCTATTCTAGGGTTGTAATATTATAATAATGAATTAAAGTTTGAGATTTTTCTTGATCCTTTGCTGTTTTTAGTTTCATGGATAGTATTCCAGGATTTAACGTTACGTTTCTGATGTTTAGTTCCGTGCATGTAATAGCTAAAGGGGAGCCTAGAACAGGGTCTGTAATTAGTCAATCATTAAAATGAAATTCTGCCAGTCCTACCGATTACAATTATGGTCTGTTTGAATATAAAAGTTAATAAATTCTTTATTTCATAACTTGATTAATCACTACTTTATAAAGATTAATGAAAGAGGTGTTACATGTACGGAACTCAGGAAACGACTCTTTCTCAGCTAAAGGAGTCAGGAGGGAATGTTACTGTCGAGTCAGCATCCCTGAAAATGTTTTTACAAAATATTTAATTGTCATCAATTTTACCACTTATATACTTATATAAAAACTTATATACATTTAATTATTTATTTTTTTTAGATTTTATCGTGCCTGTATTTTAAGCAGTGCTTTAGGTTCAGGAGGATACAAAAATCATGCATCGATAATCAACAATTATTATTACGATGTTTCTACGTCACTTGCCAAAGAAGTGTCTCAGGTGCGTTATGATTGATTTTGATATATTGACTCAATAAAAATTGGTCTGGGCCAAACTTTCCATGTGTAAAAAGTTCAAAACTTTCAAATTTCAATTGTTGAATTTTTTTTCTTTATTGGTTTGATAAAACACGTTTTACTTTTATTATATTATACATTTTTGAATTACTCTATCTTATATTAAAAAATGTTTACCACAAGTTGTGAGATTTGTCCGTGTTATACTAACAGCACTGATGGACAATAATAGTATAAGTAAACTGTTAAAAAGAAAAGTATATTCAACCCATAGACAATAATGGTGTTTAAAGCATACTCGTCTAAGCAGAGACAAATACATGAACAGGCTAAGAAAATTAAAAGATCGATTCAGCGTCAACAACTGGAAATCAAATGTTACACCTTAAACTTAACATATCACCAGTACAATACCAACACAATAGAAATCACCATGATATTGAATAAAAAGGAAGTAACGCATTGATAACTTGGAAAATACGAACAAATAGCATTAAATGGTGGAAAACTATAAGTTCACAAATTAACATTTACACACTATTTTTACTCCTCTAGGAACAAAAAAAAATGCATATTCGAAATAACACACACAACAAGGAAAAGAACCCACAATGGAAAAAAACAACAAAAAGCTAAGAAAGTATGGCACACAAAGAAAATTATAAAATAAACAACTTCCCTGCAGCCCAATAAACACCTGGGCCATGTTTCTAACAATTTATGCCATAATTATTAAAAAATAATTAAAGTAATATAAAATAAACAAAAATGACTCTTTGAATGAAACAAAAAGCTTGAGAGCTGTGAAATTAGTAGGAAAATGGAGGTTTGCATTCATTAAGAAGATGGAATTATTGTTCTTAAAGAGAGTTTTGTTTACTTTGTATTAATTTTTTTTAAGATGTTTCAAAATCTTAATGACTAATTTACTTGAACAGTTCGTAATAAATTTGAGAAATGAAGTATATAATTTACAGCTCATTAGTAGAGGCAACTTTTCTGTCAGCCCATATCTTTCAGTATTTACTGATCCAAGAAAATTTTTGTTAAACTTTAGAAAAAATTTTGGAAACATGTAAAAATTAATATTCAGTATGATTTTGCAGTTTGTTTGCTTCAAGTTACAAATAAATGAAAATAAGTATCTCATAAGGTTTTCAATGTTCTTTCTGTTAGTTTAATCAAATTTAAATAACATTTTATGAGATATGTTGGCCTTTATGGAATAACGTTGAAAAAAGGTTGAAGGAAAGCTGAAATTTCTGGAATACAATTGAGAAAGAAATTTTGGAGAAGAACTTTTTAAGTCAATTTAATGTGTAGGGTGTAGATTGTGATAACTTGTACATAATTTTTTTAAAAATACAAATACTCTATAAGGGTACATTCTAATAGATTTTATTATACTAAAAATAATTTGTAAACGCTTCAATTTTTTTTTTTTTTTTTTTTTTTCATAACAGGACACCGATTTACTGCTGTTTGAAGATACTCCCCAGTGTACGCCTAGCGTTATTCAGACAAAATATTCAAATACGTGGGGAATCCAAGTTGACATCAACGTAGACGTTTGTGGAAGGTGTGCTCTTGTGTTGAATTCAAAAAATCTGGCACAGAATGGATTACGGGCATTTAAATGTGGCCATGTGTATCACACGATTTGTTTACACCTTGCCTGTTCCAATTTCAATTGTCCTATTTGTGCAAGTAGATAAGGTTTGTTTTAATTTAATCAATACAACAAATGTTGAAATTGCCTGGTTAAGACAACAGGAGGATTACTAGCTAGGAAACAGCACGTGAATGAAATGAAAATTATAAAATAAAATTTCTATATTTTTTAAATATTTAAAAAATTATTTCTTCCTTAACTAATGGGTAATGATTATAAATGTGACAGAGAGTCGAACTTGTTATTTAGTGTATTCTCTGTGTTTCAAAGTAAAGAGAAGATAAATAGCATGCTAATAACACAAATAAAAATTGCAATAAACACATACAACTATTTGTATGTGGATATGCAAGAATGTTTTTGCACACATATCTTCTCAAAATGGTTTTATGCAAAAACCTCAAGCCTTACCTAAAACCAAATGAGATTCACCAGATATAAACATAATTAAATTTTCAATTCAAATTTTATGTTAGGGTATGTTAAGATATAGAAAATAATCCAGAATGGTCAGAATAATATGTTTGCACACTAAATTATGGGTGTTATTTTCAAATAGTTGCAACTTTTTTCCATTGAATTAACCCTTTTTAATTTCAAATTAACCCTTTCTTTAAAATATTAAAAAATATCTTCAAAAATGTTATGAAATATAATTAAAATTCCTGCATAATTTAAAAAATTAATAAAACTAATTGGACTGTCAGAAGATTGTATAAAATTATTATAATTCATAATTTATTACAATTAAAATTTTCATAAACCTAAATATAAAAATAAAACATTCTTCTCTTCATTTTTAAATGTTTTTAAAGTATAAAATGGATTCTTATATGAAACACTACATGAATATTGTTTACAATTTAAATTGAAAGTTATATAAAATGAAACATAAAAGTAAAGAATATTTCTTTTAATTTGAGCATTTAAAAAATGGGTTCTTATCTAAAATGGCATGTGAACATTAATATATTATGCGACTAAGACCCAAGGTTAAGGAGTCCATCCCTAACATGTGAACATTAATTACAATTAAAAATAAAAATTATATAAAATTAAATATAAAAACAAATGATTCTTCTATTAATATGGGGTTTTGTTACTTGTAAAATAATTATATTCTTGACCAATTACTGAATATATTTTGTATAATTTTTTAATTAGCAGAAGAACAATTTCTTCTATTTGTTTTTACCTTTTGTATAACTTTTAATTTAATTAAATTTCAAATAATCTGATTAACCAATTACTTTATATTTAACAGAATAATTTAAAAATTCAAATGTGCAGGATTTTTTTTTTAATTCAGTGTTTTAAAGAAAGAACATCAAAAGTTAAAAAGGGGTTAATTTTAAGTCAAAAAGGCTTAATCTAAGCCAATTTCAAAATTTAAACAGTTAATTTAAAGTTATAAACGGATTGATAATTAATTGGATATTTCAATATATTTGTGTGTTTAATGAATTTAATATATTTTTGCTAACATTTGAATTTTTAAAATGAGTCACATTGTACATTATCATTGTTGATTATCTAAGATTTTGGTATGTAGTTTTTTTTATTCATTTCCTAACTGTTTGCCTTTTTTTATTAATGAATAGATAGTTAGCTAGTCTTAAAATTGTTTAAACATTTCTTTGGTCATGATAGTCTAAAATAAACGACTTTATTGCTTAGCTATCAGTGACTATATCAGTGTCAGAAGAATCGTAAAAATTAGATATGCTTGTCTGCCTGCCCATTGATTCCACTGACACTTCTATTCATTTCTAATTGCATTTTTAATTGGACTTGTAGTGTCATCGCGCTATAATTTTGTTCGATATTCTCTTTTAATAAGAGTTAAATAGTGTTGTGTAATTACAGATAGCTTAGGCATAAAGCAACATTCTTTTATTTCAACTATTACTTTTCTGACTGATAGTTTAGAAAGTGATAATAATTCAGTGTACCTTTCAAATGCAATGCAATAATAACTATAATTATTATATCAGTTATTGACTATAATAACTCTTCGCATTGCTTGGAACACAAGAGAAATGTCAATGAACATATAGTGGCCATACAATATTTTATATGTTTATACACTAGGAGGTAGAGATATGAGTAAAGTATACAATGATTACTCAGTGGGCAAATATTTATTTTTATCAAGGTATATATTCGAGTCATTATTAATGTGCCTTATAAATAAATAAAAAGTTTAATTAATGAACGTACTTAAAAACATGTTATAAATATTATCTTCTTCAATAGTTTATTGTGTTCATTTCATTTTAGTCATTAATTGTAATTTAACATTGAATATTGTGATATATTATGATTAATGTGTAAACATATCATAGATAAATCAGAACTGATTTTTGTAACAATCTAAATACTTGTAACATTTTGATCTCAGAGTTTGTTGTTTGTTGTTGACTTTTGTTATTTATTCTTATAAACCCATTTATTAATTATTAAACTTTTAATATTTGTTGTAAATTGTTGGTTGTTCTATGCATATATGTACATCTCAGTGTAATATTATTAAAATAATATAAAAATGTAGTTTTTACATGTTGTATGTTTTTCTTTGCCCAAGTCTGCCCATGCCTGAAATGGATTTATCACTCACCGCTAAACCTCCTGACCCTATTCTAAATTAAAAATAGCAGGGAAATGGTGCAGGAAATTTCTAATTATGTCACTTGAATCGGAACAAGAATGCTCCTTTAATAATTTCAATCCTTTCAAAGTCTGCAGATTTATAGTTATGCTCCAAAAGTCTCCATGAATTTCTCTGAAATGGATCTATCCTCCTTGATATTAACAACAAAAATGATTACCAAAATCTACAAACGATCAAAACACGAAAATGCAAGTGTGGTTTTTAATCTCCATCGATCTCTCAATTTCTCAAAAGGTGTCGTGTTCATTCCTGAATTGGTAAACTGTTCTGCAACAGAGATTCAAACTGAACAAGAATCCCAAGGCGTTGTAAAAGTAGAAAGACTGAAGAAAAGCGCAAATGGACACTCTGCCAACCCAACTTTATTTCTCACCTTCCAAAGACCTGATATCCCAGAAAAAGTAAATCTCGATTTTCTACAAATCAAAGTATGCCCCTTCACACCTAACCAAATGCAATGCTACTCCTGCTATAGATATCGACAAATGAGCAAATACTGTAAAACAAAAAACTGTGGTGAAATGAGTCATGAAACATCTAGTTGCCCAAATCCACCACATTGCATAAACTGCTCCGGTTCTCATCCTGCCTTCTCTAGACAGTGCCCGGTATATATCGCTGAAAATAAAATAGAAAGTATAAGAAAAAGTGAAAAGTGTCTTTCAAGCAAGCTGAAGCTCTATACAAACAGCGTATCTCTCCACAGGAAAGACACATGCCACTTTATTCTCAAGTAGCCTCAGCCTCCATACCAAATCCACCGGTGCCACCCCATTACACTACCACTCCTCCTTCTTCCATCAATCCTACATCCTCTCTGACCTCACCTACCCATTCCTCAACCCCCACCTCATAAAATTGAGTCCCCTACAGAAGAGATAGCCAAGCTTACAAAACTTGCAGGAAAGTGCCTCACATGTCCACCAACACAAATTCAACCTACTCCCCACAAAATGAACTCATGATAACTATCCCCACCAGTTCAAATACACCATCTATTAGTTTACCCTCCCAAAATACAACAATTGTAGTCTCCAACAGTAACAAGAACATCGCAAAAACTATGTCCACACTCACAAATAAATCCAAATCATCTCTAAACTTAGACAAAATTAGCTCCAAACGCCCTATATCACAAAGCTCAAACTCCTCCAGTATTTCTCCTAAAGCCAAAGTTAAAACACCTAAAACCCAAACAAACGCTTTCCTTAACTAAGTTTAACCCGATATATCAAAATTTCCCTTCCTTATTTACAGTCAACACTATGAACTTTATTCAATGGAATATAAATGGAATACATTTTCACTGTAACGACCTACAACTCCTAATCAGTAAATTCGACCCATATGTTGCTAGTATTCAAGAAACTCACTTAAAAGTCATTGATAATTTTACAATACGTAACTATCAAATAGCTCGAAAAGATTGTACCTCAGGTCTAATTGCCTGTGGTGATGTTTGCCTTTTAATTAAAAACTCCCTTGCCCAACAAACCTTGTCTTTATCCACCCCCCTTCAAGTCGTTGCAGCTAGAATTCTATCCCCAAAACCCTTCACTATATGCTCCATCTACATCCCCCCTACCATAAGCTTACAATTGATGAAATGGAAAATCTCTTACGCCAACTCCCCTCACCAATATATTTGCTTGGAGATTTCAACGCACACAATATCCTTTGGTATGGAGACCACACCAATCACAATGGGTGTAACCTTGAAATCTTTATTGATCGGAATAACCTTAACATACTAAATACCAACTCCCCCATACATTTTGTGCAAGCTCAGGCAAATTTTCAAATATTGACCTCTCCATTATCAGCCCCACCCTTCAACCTTTCCTCAGCTGGTATGCTCTCACTGACTCCCATGGCAGTGATCATTTCCCCATCCTTATCAAATCCTCTCTAAAAAATAATTTTTACTCTAGACCTTGCTACTGGCAACTCCACAAAGCTGACTGGAAAAAATTTCAAAACAACTTCCAACTTGAAGACCTAGTAGTAGAGGAAACAAATATTGATGACTTAATTGAGAATTTGAACAGTAGGATCCTAAAAGCTGCTGAAATTTCCATCCCTAAATCCAAACACAACCACTCCCTTAAACAACCAGTACCATGGTGGACTTCTGAATGTACTCAAGCTGTATATGAACGTAAAAGGACCTTGAGAAAATTTCTCTGAAATCCTTCCTCAACCAACTTTGAAATCTGTTCCTCTGCCAAAAAACAACCCAATCACATAATCACAACTAGCAAAAAACAATCGTGGGCTAATTTTCTCATAAAGGTAAATCGGCACACACCCATCAGAGAATTATGGTCCACTGTTAAAAGAATCATGGGACATGGATATTCCCCTAAGGCAATAATTTTACAACTAACCCCAAAGAAATTTCATTCAAACCTCCTTGCAAAGTCGCTTCGCGATTCTACTCTAACCTCTAACTTCGATCCAAAATTTCAGAATATAAAATCATTAACAGAATCTACACCTCTACTTCCTACAAACCTTGATGACAACAATCCTTTGAACTTCCCTTTCAACTTCTCTTAATTCTCTCTTGCTCTGTCCTCGAGAAAAGACACTGCCCCTGAACTTGATAACATCAGTGTAGGAATGATACAAAACCTTTCAACAAATAATCAAAAAGTTATACTCAACATTTTCAATGAGATGTTTCTAAAAGGTAAATTTCCATAAATCTGGAGCAAAGCAGTAAACATACCAATCCTAAAGAAAAACAAACCCCCTCTCTTAGCCTCAAGCTATTGACATATCGCTCTTACATGCTCTCTGAGTAAACTTCTTGAAAAAATGATAGCCCAAAGACTTAACTGGTATCTCGAATCCCACTTGCTGTTACCAACTTGTCAGAGTGGATTTCGAAGAAATCGAAGCACCATTGACAACCTTGTCATTTTAGATACATATATAATGAACGCCTCCCGTAACAAAGAAAAAGTTCTGACTGTCTTTCTCGATATCGAGAATGTATTTGACCGTACTTGGCGACAACTAATCCTCGACTCTTTAATCCGTCTCGGTGTCTCTGGTCACATTCTGAACTTTATATCAAACTTTCTGGATAACAGAAGTTTTTGGGTTCGTTGTGGTAGCACCATGTCTGATGAATTCTCCCAAGAAAACGGTGTCCCTCAGGGATGGGTCCTAAGTGCTACACTTTTCAGTGTATGTTTTAATCAAATCCTTACTTCAATTGATCCACCTGTACAAGCTCTTTTATATGCCGACGATCTTGTAATATATTGCAAACACAAAAATATAACCATACTACAACAACAAATTCAATCTACTTTGTCCTCAATAAGCAGTTGGCTCGGTGATAACGGTTTCAAAGCCTCTGAAGCTAAAACGGTCGCTGTACTTTTCTCCAAAAGACAACCCTCTATTCTTCCCAATCTGAAAATGCATAATGCAGCTATACGGTACACAGACTCTGTCCGCTACCTTGGTTTGATTTTTGATAAGCATTTAAATTGGAAACTTCATCTTAAAACTATAAAGCAATCATGTCAAACATCACTGAATCCCTTCCGTCTATTAACTTCTACCCGTTGGGGAGCAGGGAGAAATAGCTTGTTGAGGCTATACAAAACTCTTATCCAATCTAAGATTGAGTACGGATCGATTGCATATGGGTCAGCTAGTGAAAAAACACTTGAAATCATCAATCCAATTCAAAACTCAGGCCTGAGAATGGCTGTTGGTGCATTTCGTACTAGCCCTGTAAACAGCATACACGTTGACTCAGGTGAACTCCCACTAAAACATAGACGTCGCATGTCTGACCTCTTCTATTTTGCCAAAATCCTATCCACTCCCCATCACCCTCTCCATTCTTTTTTTACAAACGGACGCCCTCTTCCAAACTTCCCGGACTGGCACATCCCACGTTTTTCCTTCCCACTAAGAATCCACATACTCCTAACAGATTACAATCCCATTTTGATACAATGAAGTCCCTCACATCCAAAAATTGCATACATCCCCCATCCCCCTATGGACCCTCCCCACTCCTTCCATCTGCTACTCACTCTCATCTTACAATAAGGATAGTATCCCACTGTATATATTTAAGAATGAATTTCTAATGTTCAAATCTGCACATTCAGAAGCAGTTTTAGTTTTCACTGATGGATCCAGATCTGATTGTTTTATATGTTGTATTATTTGTTTCATGTGATGTGATGATGATATACGTAAATTTTTTAACACCTACATACCAGATTGCATCTTAGGATCTCTGAATAATATTCAATTTATATGGTTTGAAATTTCAAGATATATATCACTTTAGCAAATCTATTACTTAGCCAAAATATGTGAAATTAAAAACATTTTCTCCATATTTAATGAAATTAATTAATTTATTTTTTTTTTGTAAAATGATGACCAATTTCCCCTATCCAAACCTTCCCAATTCTATCATTA
The DNA here is from genome assembly GCA_039619505.1 of Cimex hemipterus. Lineage (NCBI taxonomy): Eukaryota > Metazoa > Arthropoda > Insecta > Hemiptera > Cimicidae > Cimex > Cimex hemipterus. The sequence goes on from CM077100.1 coordinate 5,536,935, forward strand.
CATTTGACAACATTGCTGGTGATAAGGTTAAATCCTACTTTTGTATAGGATGGCATAGTGGCATGGATTCTTTTACCCATGGCAATTGTTTATAATTTCTCTATAGGGGTCTACCCTGAAATTTGTCCTTTCCCATGGGTAGATAATACATGGGGTTTCCATGAACCATTTCTTGGAACTTTGGCCCTCACAGGTTATCAGGGCAGCCCCATTTTTTTCAATGTACAAATTCTTAAACTGAGGTCCTTTAGAGTTTTTGCAGCTCCAAGCCTCAGATAAGATGGGCCTGCTGGATGGCCCTGCCGTGATTAGCTGTTAACTCTTTGTCCAGGTATCCGTCAACGCCAAGATCATTTTTAGCGCTTTGAGGGCTTACTGATGTCTCATTGTCATCCCATCCAACTATGAAGGGAGATGGTATATTCCACATCGCTTCCTTCAATTTTGCTTTTTTGTGACATTTCTTAGGAGCAATTGATGATTGGTGCTACCCAGTAGACCTGTCACTTGTGGTGGAGGCCAATAAGACAAACACCACAGTTTACGGAGATACCAAGATGACTAACAGGCAGTTCTATCAAATATACTCAAACTTGAGACACAACGGCAATTTCTACAGTTAAAAATATACAAGGCTGAAAGGTTGATTAAGGCAATCATTATAGACTGTAGCTCATTTAAAACTAAGGGGACAAATAGAGATGTCCCATGGAGGAAAATTGCACTCAATGCTCTACAGACTAAGACAAGAAAACTTTTCAATAGAGCAAAAGTAACAGGTAAATGGGATTAATACAAAAATTCCCTAACTGAATACATTCGCATTCCCATTGCGACTAAGACACAGAAAATTCGAATGAAAGAAACCCAGCCAATTTCGGTTCATTTTAACGGCAGATGGGAAGTTGAGCAACGAAGAGACCTGTAAGGAACCGAGCAAAATGCCAACTGCTCAAAAAATGCAGAGTACCTCGGGCAGAATAATGAATAAGTATGATGGGCATAGCTTATTTTTAATTGTACTTAAGTAAGATATTGGAGTTTAAGGTAATCAACTAAATTAACACCCAGAATGAACTTGTGTGTTGAGATGTGCTCTCTTCTTCATAAACTTAATGCAAATATTGTGCAATTATTAAAATATTCTAATTTTTCTTCCTTTTTATGAGGGGTAGCAAAGTCCGTGTAAAATATAATAATCCATAAGGTTGCAGTGATTAGAAAACAAAAACCCTACTCCTATTATTCATCACCCTCATATTAACAAATTTGTATTTTTAATTTTAAAATGTATTATATGTTGTATTTTGGGCAAATGCCATTTAAATAAATAGGCATTATTTGCCAGTTAGTACCCCTTCTTTTTTCAATTAAGCATTTCCAGTTTTGATTAATCTGTATGGATACATATTTGATTATGTTATAAGCTGTCAACCCCTGGAGGGAAAACGTTGTGTGTGTCATTGATGATGTCATATCTCTTGAACAGTATCGGTTGAGTTTTGTTGAATTATCTTTATCAATCAGGATTTCAGGCTTTGTAAAGGCTCTAGTGTGAACTGAAAAGTGAACTCTTTTTTTTAAAATTAATTTAGACATTTTTAAATCCGTTGTTTATCAGTTTGATTGTCATAATACGGAACTTTCAGAGGCGCACTTCCATAAACAAGGAATTCAAGTTACTGTTGGTGTTTTGTTATTATTATTGTTCTTTTAATGATTTTTCAATGGACTTTTCATAAAAAAGAAGAAAATGCCTTTGAATTACATACTTTTAAGTCAGATTGCTGGCTATGTCATCGCCTTCCTATGCTCTCTGTGCATCGCAATTCCTATGACACTGCATCAAGATGAATTTCGGTTAGTAACAACTTTTGTTTCATTTATTGAAAAAATTTGTGTCGAAAATTGTTCACTGTATTGTTTCTGATAAATCGTTTTAATCCCTGTAAACACAAACGAACAAGTAAAACTGGAATATGCACTCAGGAAAAAAATCTCTCAACGCAGTATTTTTCATTTGTTATGTTTATTCACTGACACTCGTCTAAATTTTGTCTCAGTATCTTCCACTCTTACTTTTTATTAACCCTAATAAACGGTTTTTGGTTCAGTTTTAAGGCTCACCCTTTTAATTAGCTTTGTTTGGCGAAAGACATTATAAATCAAAGAAACTTAAAAAATGGTAATGCAACTTTTTTTATGGCATTCCATGTCATCCCAAGTCGATGTAAGCTAGAGCAAATGGTTTTATCACTTATGTTGAACACTGATGAACTCTGTGACTCCTCCCATCGTCATTAAAGATAGAAGGCCTACCAGACCGTGGTTCATCTCCAATCTCCTCTTTCCAAGAAACAAGCTTATTGAACTATTTTTATGGTTAACAAACGTAAACATATTCTAACCACACCAGTTACTCTCAGTCAACTCTGTTTTACTCATCCAATTCACAAATCGATAAACCTCAACTATAGGCCCATATCAATACAATCTCATTTTTTAAAATCTTGAGACCATTATTACCAAGTATTTGAGATTTCAGCTGGGGTAATGCCAGAAATTGCCTTTGCACTAACATGAGAGTGCCTTTGATTCAGCCTGGTGGCCCACTACCATGAAACAACTAAGAGTCATTGCCCAAAGAGCTTATATTTACTCACTCAATCATATTTTTGAGAAAGATTTGCATCTTTAAATCAGGCTTTCTAAAGATTTCAAGAGAACAAATAATGGTATGCCCTCGGGTTCATGAGGCCCAGGTTTTTGGAACGATTGATGTATGACAGTATGAAAATGGAATAAAGACCCGTCTTCTCTGTTGACTTTGATCTACAAACATCAACCAAAATAGACCTGGGACAATGGGAGCAATGGGTCATCGAAGGATTGTATGGGAAAAAATAAAAAACTAATAAAATGTAGAAGTGTGCAATGCTTCATGCTAATAAAAATATTAAGAGGACTGAACTATCTCGTACAATTCAGCTTGTATACTGACTAATGAGTTACCAATTAATTAGTTGCAAGATTTAAAAAACCAGAAGTTAAATCATCAAAGGAACCACAACTACAAGCAGAACATCTACACAAATGGAAGCAAAATAGGCGAGTGCATTGTTTGTTTGTTCATGATTTTAGAAGATGAAGAAATTCAAACGTTCAGAAATTTAAAATGATGTTGGATAACCAAACTGCTTATTAATATAGCTCTGGGATGGATTCGAGGAGAGAAAATGTGACGGGAGAAAAATCTGCTTTGGTATACACTGACAGCGTTATATCAATTCAATTGCTACAAACAAAACAGTGTTAAGAATGAACGCTCTTCCAACAGAAATGATGTCTAGAGGATGGAAATTAGCAATTACATAGGTAAAGGTACAGATTTTAATACCGGGCAATGAGGAAGCTGACTGCCGCACAAAAATGCAGCTAAAAGTGAAGAATTTGGTATAGAATATGATATAACTCTATGGCAGAAATAAAGCACATTTAAAAAGACAAGGAGTACTAGAAGACACAACAGACAATTGCTACCTGCCATAACCACAAGCTGGTAGTTAAAATAAAATACTAAAACTTACGATTTCTTTACATTTATGGGTTGACAGTGGAAAGGTCTAGAACCTGTACATTCTATGTTGGAATTGCTCTGTATATACAATGTTCAAAACGGTTTTTGGTAGGATGCCTGTATATCATGCTACCAGACTGGCATCTAGAGCTGTACTCGCGTAGCTATACAGCGGCTAGATGTACAATAGTATCAAGACTATGGGACAATCAAGACAATTGAATAACATTAATATAAGAAAAATTAAATGATAAATATTCTATCTGTTTTAGGGGTCATTGTTTACTGTTCTCAACAGGTGTTTGGTTGGAAAGAGATGGCCAGTTCATGGTTAAATGGTCGTCACAGGCATATTGTAATTACACAATTTTTGTCGGTGTTGTGTTAGCAATAGTATCGTTAATTCAAATATACAGAATGGCTCGTTACATGTACCAAGGAACAGACAGGTAATTTTAATAATTTAATATATACAATAGTACTAATATATGCCTTTATTCTTTAATATACAATTGGGTGATATGCATAACAAAGTAGAAAAAAACCATTCCTCCAAGACTGTCTGAGGGTGACCAGCACATAAACTTAACTTACGTTATGAAAACGTGTTTGATGGTCCGTGGCACATAACAGGAATTATTTTACTTTTTTTTTATTTACAAAATAAATACAAAGTTTCTTTAGAAAGTGCAAGGCCAATTTGAGTAATAAAAATAGCAGACGTATGCATGTTGATATAAACTAGAATTACAACTTTATGAGCCCATAATGGTAAATAATTGAATCAATAAAATAAAGCAGTAATAATTTAATTTGTTAAAACTATCAAGATCTCATAGAATCATTAAAAACTTTTCAGTACATACTTAACAATAATGATAAGTTTTATTATTCCATAATAAACTAAAATTCTTTTTCAGTAATTTCTTGTCTGCATTTTTTGATGTGATCGGCTGTTTTTTTCTATGCGGTATGTCGGTTGTTGCCGCCTTGATGATTACATTTGGATTTATTGTGTGGTGCAATGACATGACTATGAGGTTTTCTTCGTAAGTATTATGTATAAAAAATATGCATATTTTTCTTTTTAATAAAGGTTAAACTAAGAGGTTACCTGAAGCCTATATTCATTCCTTTCGAAGTTTATAAATTATAATCATTAAGAATGGTAATTGTGTTATTGTAAGAAAAGAAATATTAATTGTGAAAATATTAATCTGAATGTTGTATTTAGGTGTGAACTTGCATCTGGTGCTGATATCGACAGACAAGATGGAATAGATACAACCAATTTCTATTTTGAACTAGGAGCAGCACAGGTTATTATTTTTTTATTTTCTGAATAAGAAGAAAATGTCTTTTTGCAAAATTAAATATTAAAATTATTTGTTGAAGTTTGGCGCTTGGGCTTCAATGGCGTGCTGGGTGGGCCTTTCTGTGTTCGCTCTACTCAAAATGTGCCAGCAACATCAAATAATGAATATGAGGGCTAGCATGTTTCGCGAGCGGCAGCGATTGATAAATGAAGGAAACAAAATTGATGCAGACGTACGTGTAAATCATTCAAACGATGCAAATGAATGTAAGGGGGATAAGCTAGAAAGCAATGATCTTTATTTTTAATTGTCGTGAATATTTATTCACTGCATTATTGTGATTAATTAAAGCTTTTTTTAATATGTTTTATTTTTATACAATTATTTGCTTTTGTACATAATTATAGTCTAAACGTTATTTGGTCATTTTATATAATTTCATTTAGTGATATGAAAAAATTTTTATTTATTCTATAGTGTATAAAATTTCATGTCATATTGTAACAATTAATAATTGAACTTGAGGGCACCCATTGGCCAACAGATGAGACGCTGATTCTAGCTGAAAAGGCTCATGCTCAAATCTTAGCCCTGAAATTTATTTATTTCAATTTATTTTTTACGAGGGGGCAGAAAATATTTAAAACATGGTGTGATTATTATATCTTCCCCAGGATGATGATGCAAAGTCATACTTCCTGTTAAAGGGACAATATACTCCCTTGGCCACGTACTGCGTTTGTTCACTGCTTGCAGAGTTCCTCCTGACATAAATAAGCAAATTATTAGCCACAGGCCAACGTTGCCACATTCTTGTAAAGTTGTAAATTCTGTTCGATACTATTATATCTTCATAAAATTTTCATCGAAATTATTGTATCTACTTATTTATAGATATACACTTTATATATATATATATATATATATATATTTTTTTTTTTTTTTTGCTTTGTCTGTCGACATTAGCCACATATCATGTTTGTTTGAATTATAAATGGCATTAACATTACAATACATTGGCCTTGATTATGTGTATTAATTGATTTGAACATGAGTTATTTCAAAATTATTGTTACAATTTAATTTTTTTATTATTTATGAAAGGTCATTTTAGCAGCTAAAAATAGTCACAAGTAGTAGTTATATATTTTAATGGTAGTACTCATTATGATAAATTTAAATTGCCATTAATTTTTTTTCAATTCTAATCCATCTAATATTTGTTACCTTCCACTCCTAATCTATGTAGTGTTAGAACCCAGGATCAACATTGATAAGTATTGTGCCAGCGTTTCAATCATTGAGGCCACTGATGCCCCCCAACATTAAATATCATTGTAATTTTTAGATTTAGTTACTAATATTTAGTTAAAAAGTAATAATAACCTTTAAAATGAACAGAACATAAAAACGTATGATTTTGAACATTTATTTATCCAGAATTTGAAAATGAACATCACTGACATAATTATGACGTTAGAACACTGTTATTGGTTTATTATTGTATGATTAACAAATGAAATTGAAAAAGTTCCTCATGTGGTCAAGCACGTTGTATTTTTAATATTGATAAGTTTTGTTTTAATTCAAATCCTGAAATGTTCGAATTATAAATTAAATAGAATTTTATTGGATTTTTTTTTTTTTTTTTTGTAAAAGATTTATAAGATGAAATAACGATTAATTAAAAATAGTATGTTTTATTTGTACATGTGGTTGAATCAAATTTATTAAAATATCTCTTTTATACTACACTAGTAAACTCCAAAATAGGAGAGAGGGATAAAGTGAAAAACTGATACTCCAAAAGTATTGGATTGTAATAATTAAGAAGAGTAAATTTTTTGTAATACAATTAATAACAATTGTAATGTAAGAAACTCCTTCAGTGTAATGTGATGTAATAAATGAATTTGAAATTTGCCATATAAAAATATTAAAACATTGATTGAAGTCACGTCAAAATGAGTTATGCATTTTTTTCCGATTCTAATACGTCTAAATTACATTATTTTGCACCTTCCACTTCTATGCTATTGATATTTAAAGTAAATTTGGCAGTTTTCAAGTGGTTATGATACTTGATGCACTCTAATCACCTGGAACTAGTTATTTTAATGTTAAACAGGCAATAGTTCAACTGTGAAGAAGACAAAGGTGAAAGGTGGTGACAAAGGGTATAGTGACATTGACACCCAAGTGGGTAAGTAACAGACTCAGTAAGTGACGTATTTCAACTAAAACTAAACTATTTTGCAGTGTTATGTTGTCAGTGTATTGAATGACAAATTGTTGGTAATGACTGAAAATATATTTGTCATTACACTCATAAACTGCAAGGCTCATTTTCTAACCTATGTTTTACAGTTCTTGCACTTGTTCTGTAAATCATAACAACAAAGAGTTTTTCTTTTGATGGTTTCACTCAGTTATGCATGATCTTCGTTTTTAAGCAAATATTTTAGAAGCCTGGAGAAAAACATTAGAATTTTCTATGCCTTGGCCGCAGTGGAAATGTGTATGTATTCAGTTAGGGAATTTTTGCATTAATCCCATTTACCTGTTACTTTTGCTCTATTGAAAAGTTTTCTTGTCTTAGTCTGTAGACCATTGAGTTCAATTTTCCTCCATGGGACATCTCTATTTGTCCACTTATTTTTAAATGAGCTGCAGACTTCATAGCTGTAATGATGGCCTTAATCAACCTTTCAGCCTTGTATGTTTTTAACTGTAGAATTAGCCCTTGTGTCTCAAGTTTGAGTATATTTGATTGAACTGCCTGTTAGTCATCTTGGTATCTCCGTAAACTGTGGTGTTTGTCTTATTTGCCCCCACCACAAAGTTTATTATTCTAGGATTAGGCGTAGGTGTTGGGAGGAAATATACCACTTTTTATTTTGTTACTAATACATGTATGTGAAGATTTAAGACCTCACTCGTTCAACTAGTTGTTCCCTATATTACCCACTTCTGCATTAATTGGTAATAGGTAATTAATTAAAGAGAAACTTACCTCTTTTGTTGATACTGGTGCAGCCCCAGCAGATATGATATGCATTTGCATCGCACTACAATATCAAGTGGATGTTATTGTTTTGGCAGTGCTGAACAAGCTTTGTTACCTGCTCTGGAGGTGCTTCTATCTCCTCCCCTGGGAAATAGACTGAAACCCATATAATTTTGCCCATTCCTGAACAAGGTGGCCTTTCCACTTGCACTGCAACCAGGTTTGTGGTGTAATCTGGAGCAGATAAAAACTTCACTGGTAGGTTCATTAATACAGTGGCTCTATGTTTATCACACACCTGCTTCTATGCCTTCACATGATTCACCTGGATGCACTCCAGTGCTTCAGCTTTTAATATTCATCCTCCACCCTCTTCGATTCCTCCCATCAGTTGTTTTTTGTAGATAAGGTGGTGGTCAATTGTACACGTCTTGTTCCTGTGTAAGGGAAAGTTCATTTCACATGTTTTTGCTTTTTACTTGGTGCAATACTGTCCCCCTTTGATGGATTTAATTTTAATTGGGGAGTTGCCTCTTTTTACTGAACCCCTTGATGTGCAGAGCTCTATCTCCTTCTGAAGATTCCTCCTTTCCATTCCAACCACTTCGGAAGCATAGCAGGGTTAGAATTTTACCCCCTTTGGGTCTTATCATAGAGCCAATGGACCATTTAGGTTTTAGTTCCCAATATTTGCTGATATTTCTTCTTGTGGTCATTTTTATTAAAATATGCTGCAGGCTTTTCAAATTTCCAATTAATTTCTTATCGTGTTTATCCTTAAACATTTAACCTCAATTTTTTAACAGTATTTCATTACAGAAACATAGGTCTTGTATTTTTATCTTTCTTCTCTTGGTAAATGCAATTAGTGTTTTTGAGGATTTGCTTTAAGTCCCTGTTTTGAGCACCGTTGTTCTATCATGTTTAGTGCTTTTCGGGTTAGCTCTTTCAATACTGATGTACATTTTTCCCTGACTACTGTCAACAATGTCATCTGAACAACCTTGAGTAAAGATTCTGCTTTCATTTAGTTTGCTGTTCTGATCGTCCACTACCACATTCCACAGAAGAGGCGGCGAAATCCTCCTTACTTCTGCTTTTTCATGGAACATTAAGGCCTGCACTTTCCTGTAATTTAGCATTGATTCTATCCATCAACAGCAACTTTTACCAATTCCTCACTGACTCAGTTATGTGAAAATTGCTTCAAAAACACAATTATCAAATGCTTCTTCAATGTCCGAGAAGGTTACTAATGGTATTTCTTGGTTCTTCAGTGAATCTTCTATTTTTATTGTTATTCAATGTAGTGCTGAATTAAAGGTTTTTCTTTTTAGTAGGCATGTAGATATTTTTGAGTTTTTATTTTAGGTCACTGCCTTTGCATGTTTTTTCACCAAATTTTTAAGTGTTTAGAGTAGAAAGGTTGTTAGACCAACTGGTCTGTATGTCTTGCCTCTATGTAATTTTTCCTTGGAAATAAAAACTACTTTACAGTTCTTGTGATCATTAGCTTTTGTTATGATTTGTTAGAGGTGAGGGTTCCAGGATAATTTTTTATCAATTTTATAAACTTCGTTTTTTAGCTGCATTTCATTATAGAAGCAGGAAGGCCGTGTATTTCTATGATTCTTTTCTTGGTAAATGCAATAATTGTAGTTTTTGATGGGTTTAGCACCATGTTTAGTGCTCGTTAGTTGAACTTTTTAATGTCGAGGCCAATTTTTCCCATCATTAGTATTACAATTTCCAAATTTTCCACACTTGTCAACAAAATTTTACAATTGTTTAAAATATACATAATTATTTGTATAAGAAAGAAGAAAAGTTAACTTGTTTGACGTTGATGACGTATATTTCTTATGAGGCGCTCTGTAGTTGGAAGTTAACAAGACAAAAGTTTGCCGGGTGGCGGGCACTGCAGTGGGCAGTACAAAACAACAAATCTAGCCAGAAGAGAACAATTCCTGCGGTATTTACAGAAAAACACCGAACTTTTTTGATATGTGAATCCACGGTTTTCCTTATTTTTTTTAAATTATGAAGCCAGAAATATTCAAAGGGATTGCCAATTTTGTCAACAATTTCGATGGAAACTATTCGGATTGCTTTGACAACTTGTGCAGTCTCTACCCGGAGTAAGTTGCATTTTCTAAACGTTTTAAGCTAATTTCTCAAAAAAATGCATGCATGTTTTATATCCAGGGTGGGCGTTAAAATGTTGAACTCATAAAAAACCCAAAAACGTCAAGATCAACCTTGCGAATTATCCATTACTTTTGCCTATGCATGACCTTTTTCAGTGATTCTAGTTCCAAAATGCCCTGAAGGGAACAGGCGAAAATGTATAAGTAATACATTCACAAGGCTGATCTTAGTGAATTTTTGAGTTGTGCTGAACCGGCATTGGGTTGCTTGTTGGGTCTGTCTTCAATCGCAGGCTTGTTGAACTGCCCAAAAGTGTTTTGGCATTGCGCCATCTTCAACTTTGAGTGAGGAGTTCCTCTGCTGAAGTTGATGCGCGTTTATAGTATTTCAGCATATCCATGAGTGAAGATAGGCCCAACCCTGGTCCAGCATGTTAGTTCACCAACTCACAAACCAACATCCAGCACCAACTGCAATTTTATGAGTTAAAAATTTTAAGACCTACTCCGGATATAAAAGGAAAAGAAAAAAGGAATTATAGGCATTTTTAATAGGTTTTATTATTCTTACAAAGTATAGATAAAAGTTATTAAGATTAGAATTGTCATAGCAATCTGGAGGGTAACAAAAAGGCGACTACATTTGTGACGTCTCAACCCCTGGACTTAACTACTGTCGTCTGGCCCTCCAACAATAAAATGTAATAAAACAATTAAAATAAAGCGGTAGCATCGGTGGTCCGGTTTGGCAAATAAGCTCAAGCATATCAAGAGCACTGTTGGTGGGCCTTGTAGTTGATTTGTTTGAATGCGTGAAGGGCCGTCTCACATTTTTAAGAATAGTCCATCCAACACTGATGCATTGATACTTACTTTTGAGCCAAAGCGTGTGTATTATTCAGTCGATGTGTCCCACTTAATTAATTGAAGGGCGCTTGGCTCTACATAGAGAGCATATAGGCATGCCACTCGATAAGAGAATTGTGTTTGAGCATAGCAATGAATATCTGTATAATATATATTTGAACCTTTATATTTGTTTATGTACACATCTACATCTATGTTATACATGTAACATCTAAAAGTCTTAAAAAAATTCTTTAGTTTGATGGTATAATTTTTCATTATTTTGTTGTAAGGGCATTTTTTTTTTAATATTAGATTAATGTAACATTCAATGCTTGATATGTATTATTTAAAAAAATGATTTTTTTTAGTATTTTACCAGAAACCCTTAAGAGTATTATGAACAAATGCAGCTGCCAAAATAATAAAAAGAACCTGTGGAAATGCCAAAAAAATGCAGCAATGTTGTACTCGCAGTTTTTAGAGGCAACGAGTACAAAATTTCCTGTTGGTTTTGTCGCCAAATTGGCTAAGAAATATGGAGTGGAACCTTTGGCAGTGGCGAACGTTTTGTTGCAGGAAGAAAATAAATGTAACGGTATGGCTAAACCATTTGTTTTATTATTATTATTATTAAAATTGTGTGTGTGGTATTTAGTGACCGTTAATTAATGGTTGGTGTGTATTTGTGTTGAGCTCACACGTATTTATGTACACATTATTTTTATGTACGTGTACATTTAATCCTGTTTTTTATTGTTTTAAATAACAAGAATTTATTCCCTTTTTCTCTTATTATTTATTTGGCCTTTAAAACGAATTGGGAAACTTTTTAATTTACTCTTTCTTTAACATTAATGGGAATTCATACCCTTTTTATTCTTTCCTCCACTAATTGGGTATTTGTAGTCTTTTTTTCGTTAACAATAATGGGAATTCATACCCTTTTTATTCTTTCTTCTACAATATTGGGTATTTATAGTCTTTTTTTCTTTAATAATAATGGGAATTCTCCCTACAGGGAGTGTGTAGGAATGCCATCCAATCTGAAGATGGTACTCGAGCACTGCAGCAAGTTTCAGGGTGCCCCGTTCAGCTTTTTAGAGGAAATTGGTTTTTTTATTACATAATATATTAGGAGGTATATCATACGTCTTATGTGTTGTGTGCCTACATGTTTTGTCTGAGTCCATGTATTTATTAGCATGAATAGCGAGTGGTGAGGGGGAATACAACATCATCATTCCCCCTCAAACGTTGAGAACGGATGAGTGTGTGTTCAGAGTCGATGGCGGAATATTTATAAAAAAGTACTCCATTGACCCCCAATCTAGATTATTTTGAGTATAGGTCGGTGGCGGAATATTAAATAAGCCACTGACCAAACGGAATGAGTGTACTGTATGGATGTTTTATATATTTATTTGTATGAATATAGTGTTTGAAAGTTTAAATAGAATATAGATTTAGATGGGGGGCCGAAATGACCTAGATGTCAGAAGCCCCAGACAAAAACAGATGGGAATTCATACCCTTTTTATTTTATTCTTTATAATATTGGGAATTTATACCCTTTTATTATTCTTGCATATGTAATTATATAGGAATTCCATTAATTACCCTTATAATTTTTTTTACTCATTATTAACAATCACTTAAATTCTGTAAATTCACTAGTTCTCTATCCATTTATTTTTTGATTATTAAATTATCGTCATTTGTTCTTCATTTATCAATATAACATTATTTATCCCTTTATTTGTTGTAATCGGACAAGAAGAACTTTAAAAAACAAAATTACTTTTTTTATTAATATTATTTATTTAAGTCCAATGATAAAAATTCAAAAATCTATTAGAAAAGAAGTAGTTACCCTAAATTGCCCAAAATTAGGTAATAAAGATATTTCGATTGAAGATTCCGGTATTTTTAACATACATGAAACCTGTCAATTGTATACGAGCAATTACGTATTAATTCCAAGGCGTATAATAAAGCAGGAATTGCAAAAGATATCCTTCCTGTATTAAATGTCACTGTGCCACACTGAATTAGATATAGCCGGTCATAAAAAATTTGACAGGCTGAGGAAATTGTTAATTGTTTAGCAAATTTTGTTACAATATATTCTATTGTTCTTGATGTGTAGGCAGTCATGCAATTTTGTCTATGAGTGTATATAAGCCTTAACAAAATTTAACTTGCAAGATAATTTTGTTTCACCAGGTGGTTCTACAAAAATATGGCATTTGGTGAAGGACACATCCCTTATCAATAATCAATATCTAGCACATGAAACGTTTTTAGTAAGTACAAAAAATATATTTTACTTTTGTTTTTATGTTATCAGTATTTCAGTTAAAATGTATAAATATTATATAGTTACCACGATTGAAGACAACAAAATTACTTTAATTAATTACTTCATTATTACTTAAATTCCTTTAAAAACAGGGTTTCCCCAAACTACCCTCTCCTTGTCGATGTATCTCAGGGCATTGTTTTGGCCCCTGTTCTGTACCAGGTATACATAGTTGATCTTCCTCAAACCACCACCCTGCAGAGAGTACCGCAATTCTTTCAAGTACCTCTGATCCATTCATATCCGTTAGATAACTTCAGGAACACCTTACATTATTAAAGAATAAAATGTAACCCAGAAAAATGCTCTCACATAATCTTCACTTTTCACAAAAAAAGATCCCTCCTCTGGTCTACTTCAATTAAATATTTCTCTCATCTGTAGACCAGATGTGCCATGTGATAATCAAGTAGACAAACTGATACTTGATGTCTGACATGGAATCCTCACACACAGCTTAGAAGTTATGAAATATTACAGAGTTCTTCCAAAAAGCCCAATCCATACTCTTCAGAAAAAGCCTTGCTGCTTTTGTGTCTCCAAACCTACCCACACAGACCTAAATGTTCCTTCTGTCTAAGATGTAATCCAGTCCTTTTACCACCAATTTCATAACATACCTCCCAACTTTTCGTAATAAATCCTCAAATACAAAAACTCTCATCCCAACAAATTTCCTCCAACTCTCCTCATTGAGTAAATAGATGATGGCCAAGGATAAAAATTAAAAATTCTAGTGAAACTAGCCTTACCTTTCATGTTGTTAATTGTTTCCTTAAGTATACATAGTACAGTTCTTGGAATGTTTATTTTATACAATTATTTAATTAATAGTTCACTGCATTATTATTTTTCAGTGCACTCTGCTCGACTTCAGTTACAGTCCTATTGGAAATATTATTAAAAAGTAAGTAATAATTTCTAACCACAATTTTGTCCTCTAACTTGAATCCTATCCAAACTATCTCCAACATCCAAAAATACTTTCTGTTTATCAAAACCTTCATTTTCAGCCTCAGTGTTGCAAAGAGTGGAGGACAAGAATGAATGAAGAAAAATTGGACATTAATATTGAAAAATGTCTTGCCTTCCACTGTACATCAACAACAGAGATATTGAATTTCATTCAAGCCAAATACTTAGGGCTTCTGTAGTCAGCAAAATGACATGAAATCCCGCATACAAGACTTAAGAGACAACAGCAGAAGACTTGGGCAATACAAAGACTTCTAGAACTGAAAATCTTCTTAACCTTAAACTAACTTTATACATGACACTTTACTGCGACCACTTTGGACATAAATAGTGGAACGGTGGGGTTTTGCCAAGCCATCCAACTTCCATCCAAAAGTTCTTAGACAAATTCAATTCCATAGTTCTACAATATCCATAGGTTTCAATGTTGATTGATGTATGAGTATCTTGCTGTTGGAGGATTTCAGTTTAGAAATGTTGTCTAGTAGTATTTTGATTATTCAGTATTTTGTTGGTTCGTTCCTTTCTTTGTTTTTAACTTGTGTATAGGGATTCCAGGACACTACACTGTTTTGAAAAACCACAATGGTACTTTTGTTACTTTCATTTTCATTCTGTTTGGCAAGTTTGTTCAATAAAGTATATTTCTATTCTATTCTTACACTTGTAAGTCAACCAAAATATTTATTTGTGTCTGCTAGGTGGCTCTACTGATGCTCACTTTTTTTCATTGCCCACTCATCCTCACACAAAACGGCTTGCAGGGGGTTGGTGAGCTTAACCCCCTCTACTTTTATATCATATTTTTCTAAGTTAAATAAAAAATAGCAACTCAAAATAAATAAGCTCTAAAACTTCCATGCTTCATATTTTGGTTATAAAAAATAATTTTTATACTACTCCAATGCTTCATTGAAAACAATATTTTCTATACATTTTTCTTTTAATTTGCATTCTATTTTAATTCCCATCTATGTTGTACACCTCAATTGTCCATATGTAAATATTGTGTTTTTTGAATTTATAATCATACATATTTTCTTAAAAGTTTGTCCTTGTGACCTCTTTAAAAATAACAAATGCTAGATGGACTGGGAATTGCAACCATTTAAAAAAAGGCTATTTCAGTATCTCCTCATGTGTCTAAGTTATTTGAGGGATGTGCAGAAAATCTCCCTTTTTATAACCAGTTAATATTTT
Source organism: Cimex hemipterus (assembly GCA_039619505.1). NCBI lineage: Eukaryota > Metazoa > Arthropoda > Insecta > Hemiptera > Cimicidae > Cimex > Cimex hemipterus. The sequence continues at coordinate 5,552,365 of CM077100.1, forward strand.
GCAGTGTAGTATCAGTCAATTTATACATATCACTTTTCTTACTAGCAAACGGGTCCGGTTACACAAACTGTCTCCTAAGCATAAATTTCTCAATAGCATAACTATATATCCTACTTTTAAATGCAGTTCTGCAGGAGGCAAACCCGTTTGTGTCATTGACTATTCAATTGATAAAATCCATTTATGGCCACACTTTTTGCTTTTAATAATGCTTGTTGTGGCCAACAATATTAAATTAGTTATTTAGAGGCCATGGGTTTCAGTTTTTTTGTAATCCTCTGGTCCATGATCAGATGTTAGTCAGTCTCTCAACCGCTTGAAAAGTGATCTTTGTGTGCATGTGTGAACGAAACCTCTTGTTTTGAGAAGTGTTAACCCGAAAATTACCAAACCCGTCGTGTTGTCTGCCTTAGACAAAATCCGCCATCGTGAAGGCACTTTATTTAACCGCTGCATGAATCATAAGAGAGACTACATATCCGATCCGCTGACATCAACTAGACATCAGGTAACAATCTCGTGCGGATAAATTGTGTTCGAGATTGCTCTTCTTATTATGGTTGTTTCCTACCTGCCACATCTACTGATTTGATAATTAAACTCTTTGCCAAGAAATCAACTCAAATATTTTGGAACTCTTGATTATTTATAAGATAATAAATTCATTTGTAAATTAAATTTAGTTATAAAGAATCTTGTTAAATTAGATTGCCGGCATCTATTTCTATAATTTGTAAAGACCTAATAAATGTTGAATTTGGAAGTTTTTGTTCTCATTTGATAATTAAATGTATACCAGCCCTACCGCGGATCCAAAATTAATTCAAGCATTTTGCAAAATTGTTCGGTCATCGTACAGTGCGTATTACGTCGTCTTAAGTCGTCTCCTAGGGTTCTAGTAAATAAGCAATTGGATTTCATTTTGTGAAACGAAATCCCGTTCTTAAATAAGAGCAATTTGATGTGGTTCAACAATTGTTGGAGGTCGAACCATCCCTTTATTATATTCCACAAGACTTCTATATTTTCTATAAAATTCAAGTATCAAAAATTTCACTGTAACCTCCAATCCACTCTAATCCCACATACAGCCTTTCCCCCAATTTAGAAGAAAAAATTAAAATTGTTGTATTTAATCATAATTATTTTTTAAATTTTATGTACTTTTTTTTTAAGGAGAACTGGCTATGAATATGAAGTAAAAATTCATACTGAATTAAAGAAACATGGTCTAAGCTTTAGGACAGAATATGATCTTCGAAAACAATTATATATGAAAACTCCTGACATATTGCTAGATGTGCCAATTGCTGTTGATAATTTAATCGTAAGATGGATAGAGAGCAAGGCTTTATTTGCAGATGAACCAGCTCACAATAAATACTGTCAAGAACAGTATTTTACATATTTCAATAGGTAATAATTATATTTTGTATCATTTATTTCAAATAATGGCTATTATAGAGGTGTTGGCGGCCAAAACAGTTTAGGCATTGGTGATACAGCATTCATCACTAGCGTCAAGGTCCTTGGTTCAAATGCAAGGCTGCTGCATTCGAACCCAACATAGTAATTTTTATTCTTTGTCTAAAACACTGGCACCTTGAGGGTTCATTTAACTTCGCAGTTGAAATATGCTTATAAAAACTTTGTTATTCTTATTATTTCTATGTTGTACTATTAATATTATTCAGTTTAAAATTCATAATGTTGAACCAGGATCATAATAAAACTATTTTATGCGCTGTTTAAATGTTGAAATAGATCATATTTTATTTTTTGTAAAATAAATTAAGTTGTCTTAATTATGATCAAAAGATGAGTCTACCTGAAAGGTTGATTTATTATGATTTTGTTAAATTAATGTTGGATACAGTTTTGTTATTATTAGTGAAAGGTTGACATTTTCTTTAAAATTTTACTTTTTTATATTAATTTCAACTTAATTTGGTGGTAAACAATTATTAGATTTTAAGGAGTTTAATTGAGCAAACTAGCCAGCTCTGAAGGGATGCGGCTCAAAATACAAAGCAGCTGAAATATATTGCATTGCTAAATTGCTGTCTTGTCTAAAAACAAAAAGGAAAAAAATAACCTACATCCCAATTTTCTTTTCAGTTTTGGGCCAGGACTTGTCATTTATTGGTTTGGATTCTTGGATGGCATAGTACAACCAGGGGAAAATCGATACATCGTTCTTGACAAATTTCCTGATAACTTCCTAAAGCTTGAAATTTAGCACTTTTGTCATTGTTCACTATGAAATTAAAGTTATTAATAAAATATAATAAAAAGATGCGTATAGGTATATATACATGATGTATGTACGCTTTATATGGAAATATGAAAATTTGTTATGCTGCTGTTTGTTTATTTATTTATTTATTTATTTTTAATATAATAAATTTGTGAAAATCATACCTGTAATGAAAGTAATATTTCTATCCCAAAAGTCAATATTATTAATTTATTATTGGTCATTAAAAACAGGAATTTCATAAATACTATGTGTTGAGGCAGAAAAGCATGTCTGGAATCGAAGTCACCGTGGAGCATTAGGGTACAGTTCTGAAGACCTGGGTATGAATCCCATCTGTGACTTGGCTTTTTTTAAATCTTCTCTCCAATGAATTCCTCTATTAGGTCTTTCCAGAATGTCATTTTCTTTGAAATGTTTGTACACAACTGTAATTATTAAGTTAAGTTAGTGCACAATTTGAAAGTAGGGGCTTCAAATTCTACTTGCAGACTCTAGGTGAGTGTAACAGAAATGCGAATTTATCTTGGTATGCAAGAAAGCAAGAATTTTTTGATAACATCCAAGACATGTTTACTTTAAGTCATCTGATTTTCTTATCCACAAGTCTTGTTGGATGAAAAGTTTGCAGGTTAAATGAGTGTTTTTCTATGCCCAAATGGAGAACAGCACTTATTAGGGTTGTGTTTAAGGTCTCAAAGTCAGAAATCTTATCAATGCTCATTTGCAGTTCAGTGAATGTTCACAGGATTTGCAAATAACTTGTCATCTGCGAAAGTATCGGTTTCACAGTGAATTTTCTCATTTAAAACAACAATGGATGAATAGAATTTGACAGGACCAATCCTTGGGACTCCACTAAGCACTGGATAGGAATTAGAATGTGCTTGATCAACCTTGACTTTAAAACTCCTGTTAGTGAGGCATGATTTCAAAAAAATTTAAGAAAGTGTCGTGGATCCACGCCCCTCAAGTTTATAAATTAAGAGTCTATGAGACACAATCAAATGCCCTGGAGAAGGTAGATATCAGTTGGAATGTCTAAGTCCATGTTTGTTTTTCTTTTTTTCCCAGAGGTTGACATTTCGCATGTTTGTAAAAACATTTCCTGACAAAACCATGCTGAATAGAAAGAATAATTTCATTTAAGTTGTCATATATAAATAATTGTTACTAATATATTAAATGAAGTTATAATTAGTTTTAATGTGGTAAAAACTCATAGAATAGTATTTTTCATTATTAAGAAACCAGTGATAACTACTCTGGCAAGCAAAAAATTCCACCCACTTGTAATAACTTGGTTTGTATACATTTTTATATATTAATCACAGTTTCACATATTTTAACTTTCAATAATTGAGTCTGTCTAAAAAAGTAAATTGCTAAGGAAAATGTAAAAAAAGACAGACAGATAAGATTTGTTGATTGTTTGTCCTCTTGCCTTCGTTACATCTCAAAGATGCCTCAGCATACTTTCTACCAATCTGGAAATGTCTCTGCTGGAAGTTAGCCCATTCTTCAGGTCTTAAGATACAGGTGTGGATCCATAGGATCATTTTGGAGTTTAATGCCCAGCTTGTGGCACATTCTTCTGCACCTCCCTCGGGCAATTTTGGCTCCCTGTGTAGTTTTAATTGTTCCAAGAGATCCGATGGTCTAGTGTGACCCCTAGATATTTGTCTACCTTGGAGAATGGTTTCCTGTTGCTTGCAATTTTTAGCAGAGTCATATATGGTACAATGTTAAAGAATCTTGAGAGAACATGTTGCATATGGAAACATGGTATTACGAATTTTGCTTCCCTTACACCACCATAAAACGGAAAATGTAAAAACAGAATTTCAAATTTACTATCTATTTGTAAATTGGTTTGGCTCCCGTCAATAAGTAATAAAATTTAAAAAAAAACGAAAATTGGCGGATCGACGTTAAAAATGCGTAGCCTCCTCAACGGGACTACGACACGAGTGAATCGATCCCAGTGTTTCTGTCAAATATATTTTATTTTCATTTTGTTCTTCAAACTATTATAAGATTAATTGATGATCGCTTTTCTTATTTGATCATAAATGTTGATATTGTTTAAAAGGCGTCTAATTCTAAGCGGAAAAGTGAAACGAGTTGTGAAAGCGGGATCGTCTCGATGTGAACTTATCGAAAGCGGCCCCTTTCGAGATATTTATCGGTGGATTGTCTCAAATCATGGCTCGGCTATCTATTTAGGTTGAGAGCTGTTCAACTGTGTTGCGTCTGTTTTTGTTTAATTTCTAAGTGAATTTGTGTTGTGGTACATAGTCGTCTCCAGGTCGCTGGCGGTGTATTCGGTTCATGTCGCGACGGTCCGTTTCCTGCTGACAGTTGCTGCTGCTCCTCGACGATGGCACCTGCTGTTTATTCTTCTCAGCGTCGATCTGGACAGACTCTAGAGACGGGTTTATGTGAGAATTGATATATTTAGACTATTTCATTCAAGGGAATTTAGGGAATCTTTTGGTCTGGTAAATTGTTTGAAAAAGGCATTCGACGATAGGCCAATGGAAATGGTACTTGACGTTTTAGTTGTTGCAAATCTTATAGATCAACTATAAATGAACTCATATGTGAAAGCGGGACGATTGGCATGTTCCCAAGGGGGCGATCAGTTGGACTGGTGGAGTACGACGATCGAAAATTGTTTACGAAGAAAACCTGGGCAAGTGAAGTATGTCGGTCATGGCACTGGCATGCACATCCTTCAGTAATGTCTGTAATGTGGGACAAAAAGGGTTGACAGTTGCTGACGGCTCCAAAACTGAGAAGGGCACGGGGGCTGGATTCGTTGGGATGAATCCAAAGACTGAACTGGCAGTAAATGTAGGTAGATTGGCTATAGTTTTCCATTAATAATTCATAACGATTGAAAACTGTGCCAGAGTGATAGAAAGGCTAGGAATATATACTAATGGCCCTAGTGTCGTGCGGGATGAAGGCAAAGAGTGTTTGGAACTGCATGGATGGCATGGGCCCCTGGGCACTCGGGGCATAGAAGCAATGAAAAGGTTGACATGTTGGCCAAAGATTGATCCAAGATGGCCTCTCTAGGCCCTGAACCCAACTGTGGCTTAGCATCCTGCCACAGAAGACGCATCTTAATGTGGATGATTCATGAGTACAAAACTTGGTCGAACAATACCATAGGCATGAGGCGAAGAGATACGTAGAAGGGCAATCCGCAAAGGAGGTCCTGGAAGGCAACCGCAACCGAATCAGGATTCTGGTTAGATTCCTGACAGAGCACTTACACTTAAGAAAGGACATGCACCGGTTAGGAGTACTGACAGAAGAAACACTGCCAAGAAAAAGAGGAGACAAGATCATATTTTATGTTTCTGTGAAGCTCTATGTAGGTACTAATTCTTGCAACTAGGACTGGAAACACCATAAAATAGAACACTTACAAGCCGCTGGCACAGCTGGAGGTTGATTAACAACCTGAAACTAGCCAGTTAGTTATAAAAATAGGGGAGCACAGGGGACGTGCTCAGGTCGAGATCCCTCTTTTAGCCAGTTCAACTGGCCTTGTCACATACAATAAATACAGTCTAGGTGATGTATGACCCTTGCCTTTAAATTTCACTTTTAATAAAAGATGTCACACTAAGGAGACATGCTCTGTTGAAGAAGCAGGTCATGATGGTTGGAAAAGCTATACCTCTCGGCCCTTCAGTGATGAGACCCTCTTTTTTGCTCATTTTGAAAAGACTGTTGGCATATATACCAGGACCCCACTATCTAGGTGGTCCATACTACATAGAGATTTAATATACACTACAACTAAACATGTGGCTAGTCATCACTTCTATGACTTGATAGTCAATTTAAGCTGGTGGTGCATTGTATTGATCATGAGGTTTGAAAAATGCACCACCTTGTATATGTTATACTACAATGCTGTGCATTTTTTCAAGCCAGTGCACCACCAGATTATGTTCTTTTAACCACTCCTTGGACAGTGCTCTTGTTAAGTTTGCTTCATTTCTCTTTTCCTCTCTTTTTTAGTGTTAGATGTCATGAATAATCTGGATCTTGGTGGTGTTCTTATGTATGAATATGTAAATTCAAATTTCAAGGGTTACAGTCCTTGCAATGTTGAGACTGAGTCGGTCTTCAAAGAAATTTGAAATCATGTATTAAAAATTTAATTATGCCAATTTATATACATATTTAAGATTATTTTGCCATGATGGATGACTTTAAAATAGGTTGAAATCTTGGCAATAACAATTGAATTTGCTTTTTCATCAAGATAAGCTGTGACTCAGATTATTTGTGATGGTTTTTCATCCAAAGTGAAGCTGTTAGAAAAAGGCAAAATGCTTACTTTTGTGTCATCCATGCCTCACCATAGCTCTAACATCAAGGAAAATTGATACTACTGACCATCCCTTTAAGTGTAAGAGTTGTTGACAGTCTTTTTTTATGTCAGCTACAATATAATTCTTAATGTTAGCAAATGTGTTTTGCAGGCTCTGGATTGCACTGAAGCCATCTGTGCAAATTATAATATGGTTCATTGTAGGAAGGTTAAGTGTAAAGAAAGTTAAAGCTGCCTGAATAGCTAATAATTCTGTTGAATAAATTGATATTTCTGCCAGCAAAGGAATTGATTCCCCTTTATTGATGCTGGGTCAGAACCAGGAGCATCTAACCCTACCAGACATGAGGGATCCGGGGGTGTAAACTGTTAAGTGGTTCTTAGGGAAAAGTTCCTGAAGATCAGCAAACACTTGCTGTTGATTAACCGCTATGGGATTTTGTCTAGAGTAGTCATTTAGTACATAGCAATTAAGCTGTGTAGAGAAAATTGAAGTGGTATCTCTTTGTTTAATTTTTTCTTGATATTTTGCCAGAGTGATAAAAATCGTGGTAATCGGTTAAGGTTTTTTCTTTTGCAAATATTTTTTTGTTTGGTTCATTATGGACAAATCACAGATGCGCTGAGCAAGTGATGTTTTTTTTTTTTTTTTTTTTTTAACCATTTGACGCAACACAAACCATCCTGCCAGTTTTTCCCTTCTATGTGACTGGCTGGTCGTTACATTCAGCTTTGATGGCATCATTGATGGTGCTCTTAAGAGATCTCAAACAAGTTTTGAGAGATTTGTGCTGTATGGTGTCCAATTTCTTTAATTTTAATCTAGAAGCTTGACCATAATACATTGACCCGGGGTCAATTATAGATCTAATTGTTGCTTTGTAGCTAATTTAACAATTATGTTTTATGGCACTATTAATCAATTAATTTTTTCAGGATTTACTCAAAAAAGAGTTAATTAGAGATCATTAAACATGAGTGGGTGGACTGGAAAGCGGGACATGCTTGTAAGTTTGTTTAACATTAACATATTATTAACCATCAAACAAATGACAACTATAGTTTTCTCAACTATTAATCTAGTTTGTTTAAAATTTGGAAATGAAATGTTGAATTTGTCAAAGTAAAAACTGGAAAAAAAAAAAAAAGTAAAAAAAGAGTTAGTTGTTGGTGGTCGCAACCATTGAGATGTTGACGTTGCACTCATCATTGTTAGGTAAAAGTCTGGGTCGAATTCGGTGGCCCTGCATTCAATTCAACATACAATTTTTTTTTTCTAAAAACACTGACTTCCCAGGGGATTTACGATTTAAAATAAAAATATTTTTAGGGAGATGAACCTCCTTACCTGGCTGTTGGGACTGAAGTAAGTGCCAAATATAAAGGTGCATTTTGTGAAGCAAAGATTCGTAAAGTTGTGAGAAGTGTGAAGTGCAAAGTAAGTATTTTCTGACCGTTTGATATTACTTTAATTGAGACTTCGATAACCATGACTTTTATCATAATTTTTGTAGGTGTTGTTCAAACAAGGACTGGGCAGTGCCACAGTTGCTGATGATCAAATTAAAGGAGTTTTAAGGGTATGATGAATTTGTATACAAAAATTGTTTTATTTTAAGGTAGTGTAGTGCTTGGTCTGCCACGATAGTAGACATACTTAATAAAGTGTCAATCAGTTAAGCATAAATTGCTTTGGATACAATTTCGTATAAAACTGGTTTACAAAGAAGATTATTTAAAAAATTTTAAATTTTATAAAGTTAAAATACTGTGCAGGTGTGCAAATATTCTATGAGATTTAAAATAGTATATTATCATTTAAATGTATATTCTTCCTTTAGAATGGCGCAACGGTCGAAGTAAGACATTCTGAGAATAAAGAATTCGTAGAAGCTACGATAACAAAAATTCAAGACTGTAGCCAGTACACTGTTGGTATGTTGTTTGTTTAAGCCTTAATAAATTTTACAACTATTATTGTCAAAACTTTATTTTCTACAAAGTATTCGACGACGGGGATATTACAACTTTGAGACGAAGTGCGCTGTGCATGAAAAGTGGAAGACATTTCGCCGAAAGCGAAACATTGGATCAGCTTCCCCTGACGCATCCAGAACATTTTGGAACTCCTGTAATCGGCGGTAGACGTGGTAGAAGAAATAGGACTGGCTTGTGAGTAATTTTTAAGTAATTATTATTACCACGTAACTAGAAAAATTTGTGCAGGTTTAAAAGATGTAATATCTCAATTGAAATTAATTAACTTATCCTAAAGAGTTACTAGCCCAGTTATGCACTTGTAAAAGGTTAAGTCCCAAGGCTTTATTTTATTTATTTTTTAATGACTTTATGTACTATGCGTATTAGCCAATACCAGATAATATGTTATGCATATTCGTTTTGGGGGAAGGGTATCGTGAAAAAAAGACCAGAGGCGACGGCGGGAATTGAACCCACGTCTGCGGGTTCTAAGAGCCGAGAGTCTCTCACGCTAACCACTCTGCTACCGCGGCCCCTTAAAATAAATTAATAATAAATGTAGTTCATATATATATATATATATAAAGTATTCATTGCTCTGGCTATACAGACATAGACACAGATACCAAGTTGGTAACTATAAACTTTATTTTTTAAAAATAGTAAGGGAACATGTGTTATAATTGTTTATAATTCACTTTCAGTGAAGGGAGCAGTGATGATGAAGAGTCTCTAACTCATGGCCCAGAGCTTACCATTCAAAAAGAAGAGGATATCGGTCGGGTCGTGTGCGTCGAAGGTTCTGAAAAAAGAAAACAAAAGGACAATTGGTTCCCCGGCCTCGTAGTCGCGCCGACAGCTCAAGACACAGTTGAAATTCATGTTAAAGAAGAATATCTCGTTCGATCCTTCAAAGATGGCAGATAGTTAGTATAGTTTTGTTTGTATAATAATGGATATACTTTTTTTTTAATAATAGAGCAAATGTCCTGCACTGTCTTATATGTTGAATTTATTATTTTAGCATGTTTACCTCTTTATGGGGTAAAGTAACGACCATGGTATATTATTATAACAAAGAGGTTAAGAATAAGAGAGAAAGAGATTTTTGCGCAGTGTAAAACTGTATTTTCTATTAAAACAATTTTATTGAAATTATATAAATAATATATATCTATATGAATAGTTTTGTATGAATGATGAATGATAAATTACTAAAAAAGAAAAATCAAATTCCCTTAATCAAAACATGCCAATACATGACAATAAATCTGCACTATTATTTTAAACAATTATATAGTTTGAAATGATTACAAGTAACAACGATAATATTGTTTAATTTTGTGGCTAATAGTAGTAATTATTTTTATACCATGGATATAGGATTCTTTTGTGCCACAGTCTCAACAGAACATTTTAAGTATAAAGAATGTGTTACCAGTGTGCGAGCATCATCTCCCCCCCTCGAACTTGGCAAAGTTTCTACCCGGTGTTCAATTTGGGTAACCAGTTAAGTACATCAGACCATCTGACTTAGATGAAATACACCATCATGAATTAGGCCTGATTATTAAATTCTCCGCCAAGAATTGAACTTAAATATTTTTTGCACTTAAATTTTTTGACCATTTGTAAGATGATATAAATAATATTTAGTTATGGAAAATTTTGATAATTAGCGTGCGGGCTTCTAGTACTATAATTTGTAAAGATGTAATAAATGCTGAATCTGGATTTCTTTTGTTCGTAGCGTTTTGCAGAACTTAATAATTATTAAAGAAAGTGTTTTCAAATAAATTAATTTGTTATATTTTAAAGAAAAAAATGATATTAGCTGCAAAGATATGTAGTAATTCTTTTTATTGCTGATGTGTTGGTTGGCACACAAGCAGTACAAAAAAAAAAAAAAAAAAAAAAAAAAAAAACTTTTTGAATGGCTTTTTTCCCTGCTCATTTCCAATGACCAGAAAGGGAGCTGTGGTCAGCTGAAATTTTGGTGAAAGGAAACAACGGAAATTTAGCTGAACTTTGCCTACACGGAAGGCTTTCCAAACCCTGCATGGTACAAAGTAATGCAAACTGAAGGCTCTAAATGTGTCATTCGCCTCACTTTGTTCATTATGTTGCCGAGAAAAAAAGCAAGAAAAAGAGAGAAAAAAAGTGAGAAAAGGAGAGTGCATGAAGTAAGATGCGGTTGAAATAAAATAAACTGAATATATTGAAGTAGTGGAGAGTAAATGGGAGGGTCATAAGCCACAAAACGAGTTCAGAAGGGAAATAGTTTTGAAGTGAGCTGGTAAAAAGCAAAAATTTGGAAGAGAGTGAAAGGATAAAGCCAGAAACACACCCGATGCTACCCGATGCAAATCAAAAGTCTGATTTTCCATAAGGTTGCATTACCCCCGTGCACATCTACCTGATGCTATGCTACACTAATCTGCCCGACGCTCTGCGATCCCCACTGTCCAGATTTTCGTCGGGTCGCATCGAGTATGGTTGAAGACAAAAGAACCGGACACTCATATTTTAATTCAAACTACATGTATTGTTGTCGTTATAGTAATTACAACATACTTATAACTATAAACCAAAATAAGCGAGATAAAAAATCATTAGTTTTTTTGTTTTTTTTTAATTGTAATGGTTTGGTAGAAAATTGATCAAAATACCACAATACCAATTTTTGTTATAATTATATAAACTAACAATTTATTTCATGGTATTGCTCATAAAATTACACCATTTTCATCGAGCAGCGTCTCAACAGGACACTCATACTTTTTATAGTTTATTTCAAACTATGTATATGTAATTTGTCATTATATTAATTACAACATACCTATTTTAATATAAACCAAATTAACTGTTATTAAAAATTAATTCGTTTTTATTTAAAAATTAATTTTAATGGTTAATATCGGAATGCGATTTTTTGATATAATGAATTTAACTAACAATTTATTGTATTCGCTTCGGCGGTACATATACTAAAGTTGGAACAATTTATTACACGATTACACACAGATAAAATTTAATTAATAATTTATTTTATAGTTTGGCTCATAAAATTACACCATTTTTTAATGTCGGGTAGCATCAGAACAGGACACTATTTTTTGTACTTTATTTCAAACTAAGTACATGTAATTTTGTTGTTATATTAATTACGACATGTTATTTTAATGTAAACTAAATTAAATGAGATCAAAAATGCGTAAGTGTTTATAAACATTGTTTAATTATGATGGTTGGGAGTAACTTCATTTAAAACAATTAAATTAAAAAAACAAAACAATTTATTAGATGGTTGTGCTCATAAAATTTAACTAACAATTTATTACAAGGTTTTGCTCAAAATAGTGCATTAAAAACAAAAGATGCATTGCGATTGTGATAGTGGTTATTGTGATAAACGCTGTCAACTGTACGCGAACTGTGCTTGCGTCGGATAATGCACACCCCATAAAACGTGGCAAGGCGTCGGGTAGCATCGGGCAGCGTCGTGTGGCATAGCAGCGGGTAAGTGTGTTTCTGGCTTAAAAGGAATGTAAACAAAATTTGTGAAACAGCCATATATATGATGTACATTTTATTTTGATTTTAGCATTGGAATATTTGCAGTTTAGATTTATTATTATTTATATACTGTAATTTTGTAAAGTTATTTCTGTATATAGCAAGCATCAAAATTAAAAGAACATCATAATTGCGCTGGTAGTTAGTAGTAGTACTATAACTAACCTCTTACATAACTAAAAATACTCATAAATAAATAATTGAAACATAAATAAACTAAGTGTTGAATTGATAGCTGCTCTAAATTAACAAAAACAAAAGAGCCATTTACTGAACACCGGCATTAGGTCACTTATTGAGTCCATCTTCAAATGTGGGCTTGATGGCTTGATTACCTTTTTAATAAAATGATTATTTACTTTATTAAAATTTGAAATAACATCATAACCATTAAGAAAATAGATATTAGCATTCAATGTGTTTATGGGCAATAATACAAAGAAAAATATCGATCAATAATTTTAAGTAAAACACTAACTTGAAAACATGTAGGCTCATTAGATCTAAATAAATTTATTTATTTTTTTTTTATTTCACTTAATATTGAGAAAATAATAATAGTAAAGTTTATTGACTAATATCTTATTGTTTCCAGTTATACAGTTCCAAAAAATGAAGCTACTGAATTCACAAGAGAAATTGGATCAAAAGTTGAAAATCAAACTCTTAAAGCAGGTATTGTGTCTTGTTTCCATACTTCATGTTCAATATTTGAAAAGGATGGTGATAGATTTTGCAGTTTCAGATTTTGTACAGTAAATGTTCATCATCAAACTAAACTCGTTATCTTATGAGTACATTTTGTAGGGTGTGCTGTCTTGGGTTCAATTCCGACAATTCCCAAAATATGGTTCATAAGTACTCTGAGTAACATGAGTAACATAAAACATGCTCGTAGATAACTTAAATAGTAAGATGATTAACATTTACTGCTCAAAATCTGGATCACTCCAAAATCGGTTTGTAAATATTAATTTTTCAACTTTTGGATTGATATACACACTATCATAATAGCCATATTATTATTTTTTACCTTGTGTCTGGTTTAAACAGTAAATTATTAATTAATTTGAATGTATTGTTGCAGCTGTCGATAAGGCTTTATTGTTTTTGGATAGAGCGGAATTGCCCCCTCATTGGGATAGGGAGCTGTTACTTTATGGTCTTAATGATACTGCATCCGACAGTGATCATGGTGATTGTGAGGTGAAAATAATTTTTCTTTTTTTTAAATACCATTGACTAGTCAGGAAAACTAGTTTTATGCGAAATTGTACCTTTCAGAGTTCAGATGATGAACCACGAGAAGAAAAAGACCACTTTGTGGCTCAACTGTACAAATTTATGGATGACAGTGGAACACCTATTAATAAAGGGCCTACAATCGGAGCCAAGGATGTTGATTTATATCGCCTGTTCAAGGTAAATATTGGCTTTACCCTTGGTTGATGAGAAAGTAGCTTAAAAAACTAATTTCACACTTTAGAATCTTCTTGTTTATTATTTGATGCTATTGGTATGATAGCGACTTGAATGTACTGCACTTTTTATTTCTTATATTGGAGTTTATCATATAGCTCAAAAGTGATTGGAAAATTGGAAAACAATCATAATCTGGCTATTTTATGTCTTACAAATCAAATTCAACAAATTAAATAACATCAGAGAAAAATCATTTGATTTTTTTCAGGTTGTTCAAAATCTAGGTGGTTACAATAGAGTCACCAATACAAATAATTGGAAGACCATATCACATAAAATGGGATTCGGTCACAACCCTGTTACAGTCAGTTTAGTGAAGCAATCGTACAAAAAGTAAGGTTTTAAATTTTTATTTAATTTAACTTGATGCATGAAATTTATAAGAAAAACCTAACCCTATCTAACCTAACCCCCTAACTATAACCTGTACCATGATGCACACTCCACCTCACTGAATTTATGAGGTGAAAATGGTCAAGCAAAATAATTTGGATCTAGCACAAAAAACATATTTATGTTAATGTTTCTAAACATGACACGAATTTTTGCACTTGATCGTACTTTGGATAAAAAATTATAAATCAATTAAAATAATTTCTTTAGATAACAGGAATAAGTAAAACATACATGTTGATATAATTAATGAATATATATATATATATATATATATATATATATATTGCTGAGAATATAATATAATTGCACAATATTTGAATATTGGCAAAAAAAAGAGGGAAATGCAAAAAAGGTTATGTTATAAACTGCACCCTTTAAGAGTTGTATCCAAGTTGTAGGTTGAGATGATTAGTTAGTATCACGAGACAGAAGTCAAGACTGCTCAAACAGTAGAAGCGCCAGAGTACTGATTGAGGAGGTGGTGTGTTCGAGTCCTGCTCACAATACTAATTTTTCAACTCAACCATACTTTTCATTAAAAAAAAAAAATAATTTTATATATATTGTTGAATTGGTAGTATTTATTTTTTATTTTCATTTCAGATTCTTATACAGCTTTGAAGAATTTTATAGAAAACTCGGGTGCACAATGATAAACCATCCACGGTTGAGCCGCAACCGAAGTAGAAGTGGTAGGAGTTTAATTAGAGATAGAGATAGAGCTTCCGCCCCTATCAAAACAGAGGTGATTATTTTAAAACTTTAAAAGTTGAATACAAAAGTAATCAATAAAACTAATATACACTTGTTTTAGGACAAAAATAAACCAAGTACGAGTAGTGCTGTGCCACAACTCCCTCTTATTTTTAACATTAAACCCGATCCGGATGCTGTTCCTGTTGTTGAACCACCACCTCCTGAACCACCTAAGACATACCCAACATTAAAAGAGAAATTGTTGCAAAAGAAAACAGTTGCACCAGTAGAGGTGCCTTTTCCCATCCAAAAAATTAAAGAAGAAAAGAAAGACCCAGAAATAAAGATTGAACCAAAAGAAGTCAAGAAAGAAGTTAAGCCCAGGCAGACTAAAGCCAAACCCAGTGAACCTGAAATCGGCGTGAGTAAACCTGAAGGTATGAAAGATGCTAGCAAAGATAGAAAGAAGAAAATTCTTCTTAGGCTGACCGGAGGGAATAAAAAGGATTCGACTACTAAATCGACAAGACCTCAGGTACAATCCAAAGTTCCCACACCCGGTTTGGCCAATACTAGGCAAAAAAGGACAATGAAAGACAGAGTAAAAGCTTTTGTAGACCAATTCAAAACTAAGGGTATCAGATATGGATCCAATTTAAACTCTGCTGAAAATGAAAAGGTGTGTATATACAACAAACATTCCACGTTAATGTTCATTTCCATGTTTTGACTATATTTTTGGACAATTTTGGTTTAGAATACAAAAGCAAAGATCAAAGAGGAACCTAATGCTAACCCAAATGGAAAAGGTGCTAAAAAAGAAGATACTGTCGTTCCAATTGATGACAAGAAAAAAGGACGAAAAAGAAAAGAAAGAGGAGATCCTGTAGATGAGTAAGTTAATGGTTATAAATATAATTTCTATTCAATTTTGTAATGTTTTATTTTTAGTCATTTTGAGGTGGCATCTTCGGTGAAAGCGGTTTCTATTGGAGACAAGCTTCAAGTATGTTATGAACCGACCCTTTCTCATGAATCTAAAGTTACATATGAAGCTAAGGTTAGTAAAAATGAAAAAAAAATTTCATTTAATATGCTTGCTCTTAAAAAAATAAATAAATAAAAATGCTTTGCTTTGTTGTTCTTTTCTTTTCTGCAGCTTGGTTCACATCATTTGTTTTGTTGTTGTTTTAATAAACTAAAATCATTTTGGTTTAGCACACATAACAGAAAATAGAAATATCTTAAAAGAAATTTCATTTTAAAAAAATACAAGATACAAGCCATTACATTCCTTTTTATTTAACAGT
This sequence comes from Cimex hemipterus, assembly GCA_039619505.1. NCBI lineage: Eukaryota > Metazoa > Arthropoda > Insecta > Hemiptera > Cimicidae > Cimex > Cimex hemipterus. The sequence continues at coordinate 5,568,419 of CM077100.1, forward strand.
TTCAGATTATTTAAACCCTTTACCAATGTATTTGTCTTTTGTCAGGTTCTAAATGTGAGGGAGGAGGATGGAGAGAAACTTTACCTTGTTCACTACAACGGTTGGAATTCTCGATACGACGAGTGGATTAAAATGAGTCGGATTGCTCATAATTATTCCTGGACTGGAGGACGTACGCCTAAAAAATTTTTACAGGTGATCTATCTCTTTAAAAAGTACTAATTATTCCAATACACGTTTAAAATTTAAACTATTCCAGGCCTCAATGACAAAAACAACCAAAAAGAAAAATCAAAAAACAGATAGCAGCTCCAGTTCAACATCAAAAGAGCAGCCGTTCAGTGTTACGCCATCTAAAGAGAATAACAGGCAAGGCTCTGTTGGCCGTTGTACCACACCATCTTCAGTGACGTCTGTTTCAAGCAGAAAATATACTAACACAAGGGCATTCACAAGATCGACAAACAAAAGAGGTAAAGCATTAATTTCTATTAACAAAATGATCCATTTAAAATAGACACATTAAAAAAAATTTTATACAAATAATAATTATTATTTGCAGAGTTATCAGCCTCAGAAACTGATCATGAATATGAAAGTGATTATGCTGAAATTGAGACGACAAAACCCACTGAGAAATTTGAGGAACCGTCAAGCGAGAAAAAAAGAAAGAAAAGAAAAGTGGAGGATGAAATAAACCCAAAAGAAATCAAGATCAAACAAGAGCCCAAAGATGAAGAAATGACTCATGTAAAAACACGAAGGCTTAGGAAAAACTCGCTGGAAAAAGCTTTTGATAAAGAGAAAGAATCAAGTAAAACCGATAGCAAATCTGCCGAAGAAGGAAATGAAGACTTAGAACCTACAAATTTAAGCAAATCTAAAGAAAGTTCGTGCGACAGCTTGACTGATGAACCACCATCAAAAGGATTCGAAGAGATTGTTCCCAAAACTGAGCCCAAGGATGAAGTAGAAGATTCGGAAAACAAATCAATAAATTTGTATCCCATAGTTTGCCAGAGAATTCAAAAAGAGAAAACTACTTATGAGGAAGTGCCAAATTTGCCTAAAGGTAGAGACTTTGATCTTACACAAATACGATCAGAACTAAAAGGCATAGATCCCACAACTCTTGTCGGTAGGCCGAGTTCATCCAACAGCGAATCAAATAAAGAATTTTTCGTCAAAGAAGAGATTGAAGCAGAAGATGTTTATGAATTTAAAGAGCCGGAACCCTTTGAATTTGAAGTTAGAAAAAGCTTGGAAGATAAGAACAAACTTAACCGAAGGAACATTACGGGTAGATTATTTGAAGATAAATCAATTTCTAAGTCACTAGCCACTTCTCCTGCAAAAGCCAAATCTCCAGTACCCAGCCCCAGCCAATCCCCGAGGAAAGATGATTCGAGTATCGAGAATCTCTCGACCATTCAAACTTGTGAAGAAGCATTTGATAAAATCTGCGCGTCTCCATTAAGAGCAGCCACTGAACACCGAAGTCATATACATCTGCAAATATTTGGTGTCCCAGAAGATAATTCAGACGATGATTTTGAAGATGACAGTCAAGACAGATTGGTAATATCTGAACGTGACAGTGACAACTTTAGTAATATGAGCAATGATAAGGAAAGCGACAGTTATGCTCAGGAAAATCCTCCAGTTGTTGCTGCTCCTGAGAAAAAAATTGAGATGGAAGCAAAGGAAAACTTTCCTAAAGATGATGAAGATGAAGATATGGAAGATGAAGCGATCAATGTCGCCATACAGAGAGCCATACAGGAATCATCAGATGACACAAACGATGGAGAATTCTTGGGGAAAAATTTGACACCAAAAGTCATAACCCAAACAGTGGAAAGTTCATTTGATACTGAAACACTTCCACAATTGCAAGGGCCGAAATGTGAACCACCTTCTCCATCGCATTTGGAATCGATCGGCATGAGCACAGATGTTGAGTCCGTCAAGACATACATCACACACATTGAGGAACAAGGAGAAATACAAGAGGACAAAAAAGAAGTCATATATCAGGTAATTTATTGTTTATAAATAATAAATAAAGTCCTTCATATCCACAAGCTCTTAGAATCATAACAAAACTACTAGTTATAAAACAAAGTTTTTCACACTTAATGTTTTATGCAAGCTGTTTACGCAACTTCATAATTATTCATCAAATTGAATTAATACTTTCCAATTAATTATATATTTTACATTTAGGATGACTTAATGGAAATTAGAGAAGTTACGGCATATGGCGATGAAGAAATCATCGTTGAGGAGGAAGGAGAGGAATTAGAAGTTGAAGTAGAAGAGGAACAGGATATGTTGGTTGTTGCTGAAGAAGAAACTATAGAAGAGTCGCAAGAAGTTGTGATTCAAGAGAGAATTACAACTCAAGTTCCTCCTGAAAGTGTTGTAACTGAGACTGTCCCCGACAGTTTGATACAGATTTCTTCCAAAGAAATAGATGATGAAGATGAATCCGAAGAAAATAACCTCGACTCATTAATTTGCGAAGAAACCATCCCAAGAAGTCCAACTCCACAAACAGAAATCATTGGACATGTGAGTTTGATCTACTTTCCGAAAACAAAAATTTGAAGACTAAAAAGGCTTTTGAGAAACATAATTTCCTGATCACATATTTTCTCCACTTGAAAACGTTATGGATACCTAACCTAATTTGTACCTAACCCTCTGGACCTAACCTAACCAAACGCATGCAAATTCCCTCCTCTAGGAAGTGCGGGTTTTTGTTCCCCCCCAAGCACTGGAGCATTTTGGACATGGTACTTTCCTAGTTCAGTTTGTCAATTCAATCTTTCTCCTAAGAAGTACTAAGTCATTGACTTTGTTGGCTACAATTCTGATTGATTTTATACCTAGGGTGAAGAAGAAGCTGGTTCTTCTGTGGATGTTACTGTTGAAACTGTTGAAATTGAAGAACAAAATAAGGAGAGTCCGATTGTAAATGAACCTGCAGTATTAGCTAAAGAACCTGTAATAGATCACACGCCACCACACACACCAGAAAGTTCTTTGTCGTCATTAGCTTCTCCTCGGTAAATTATGTCATGTATAGTAATGTAATCATGAAATTAACTTTTTATTTTTTTAGTGGTCATGAAATATCGCCTCCACATTTAGAAAATGAAAACATCAAAACCCTTCATGCGCCATTGACTACAGTAAAGCCAGAACCTCTAGAAATGCCTTCACCTCCCAGTAAATATTCAATCAAATGTTCATTGTCATTTTTTATTTGAAACTTGTCTTATTTTAGAAACAGCTCCTGATACTAGATCGAAAAAGGCTGAAGCTAACAGGACTGTTAGTAAGAAAGGAAGAAGACCCAGAAAACGCTCTGAAGAAACAGGAAAGAGAAAGAACCCACGGACTACTCGTCATCACGGAGTTGGTAAAGAGTATATTAATTTATATGCTGCGATAGATTGAGCGTATCACATAAATTCCAGCTAATATTTTTACTTTAACCTGTATATATTTATGATGGTTTACATGACAATTCATGATTATTAAGGCAGTAGAAAATGTTTTAACTGGTGTTTACTTTTGTCGTAGTTGGGAGTGATAGCGATGAGGTACCTGATCAAGCTGGTAGTAATTCACGCCGAGAAAATAGATCACCTCGGCCAGGAAAATATAATTTCTCATTGTCATTAGGTGAGAAGTTAACGCATTTTATCTTTCAATTAACTTTTATCAATGTGAAAGTATGTATATAGGTGAGAATTGTCATGACTAAATTACAGTGACATTAAGTGAAAAAACATTACAAGAAAATTGTCTGGGAATATTTTGGTTGAGATGAAAAGTATAATTAATTGAAATAATTGTAATATAGAAACAATGTTAACTGAGGATCTATGGTAATTTTATAGTTTTATGAATAATGTTACTGATTTATGCGATGTTCTGAATACTAGGAAATTGTCACGATTGTAATAGCGCAAATTGTCATGTTAATGTGTTAGGTAGTTTGGAATCTTGTTAAACCATTTCCAATGTCAGCACAAAGTCGATCTTGATTGAAAGCAAAGAGACATTAAAGGCAACTACCTCATCAATAGTAAAATCCAGTGCTGTTTGGGATTACAAGACCTTGTCAGATATTGGGAAAATTAAAAAATCACTCTTGTTAGGGTATTAGGACATACAGAGCAGAAGCACTGAAGCCTTCTTGTTTATTGTACTTTTCTAGTGTTTTGATTCAGTCTGAAGTTCAATCCATCTCCTAATAAGTACTAAGTCATTGATGGTCGTTGCTGCAGATCTTTTCTATAGCTTTTCCTCTTATCCTATGTTAAACATCCATTGGGCAGTTGCTGCACATTCAAAGATATGGGTGGCTGGCTTTTCCTCCTCCATAAGGCATAACCTAAAAATTGGGTATGAATATGCCCATGTGATATAGATGTTTTGTTAGATGACAGTGGCCAATAAATAGTTCCTCTCTAACAGTTGCAGTAAGTTTGCCAATCTTGGTGATGGTTGTTTTTGTATAGGCCTACTGCGTCTAGCACCTCTGGAGTTTCTCCACTTCGCCTTTTGACCTGTTTGGATATATTCTCCAATGGGAGGTTTCTGTATTCTGGCAAGCATCTGTTTTTTCATTACCCAAAATTTCCTTATGTCCTGGGATCCAACCATTTCAAATGTCAGCACAATGTAGATCATGATTAAAAGCCAGAAGGCATTAAAAGACCTCATTAATAGTAAAGTCCAGCACTGTTTGGGATTAGAAGACCTTGTCATATATCAGGAAAAATAAAAATCACTCTTGTTAGAGTTTAGGATATACAGAGCAGAAGAGAGTACGTTGATGATGGTGGCGGTGGATACTAGGTAGTGTGGGCTTTGTTCTCCAAGCACTGAAGCCTTCTGGCTTTTTGTGCTTTCCTAGTTTCTTAGTTGAGTCTAAAGTTCAATCTGTCTTCTAATAAGTACTAAGTCATTGATGGTCGTTGCTACAGACCATTATTGTGGGTTCGTTGTGTTCGCGGTTGTTTCCCCAGGTTTTGGGTTCATTCAATAATTTTTATGTGATTTTTTTTACTTGCTATCGCTTTAATAATCGCTGTTTGGCCATCTGATCTTATGAAGATTTTTTGTCAGTATAACCTTTTTTAAGATTTTCCATGGCACAAGCATTGATGGCTCATATTTTAGCTTGAAAGACCAAGGTGTGCTTTCCTAATGAGTATGATGACTTGTGTTTTGGACTTGATAGAAAACGCCTTATTCAGTTCCTTCGTGTGTTTTGGAGCCATCTGTACATCATATTGTATTTGATATCCTCATGAATTCTTCTTCTCCTTTGTTATCTGTTGAGACTTTGTAGTATGCTGTAAAGAGTGTTTTGGGATCATGTAGTCAGTCGCCATTTTTAAGATTGGGTGTCTGACTTTATTGTTTAGTGTTTAGTTCCCATCTAGTTTGTTTGTTTCTGGAGTCTAAATGAACTTTTCCTCACTTCTCCTCAAATAAATATTTGCTATGAAGGTTTAGTAACGTTGCTAGAGCAATTGATGGGGTTGTTTTCATTTCCCCTGTGATTTACAGGTTTGCCAGTACGCAGCCTTATAGGTAGTTTGTTTTTATGAGCTTTGGCCCACCAAAAAAGAGATGTTATAAGAGGCTGCTTTGTCTGGTCTACTGTTGACAATTTTGTTGGAGAGGGTCCATTGCTTGAGTTAGCAGTTGTGGTTATGTAGATGCTTTGTTCCACTATTGAATCATATTCTGTAAGTTTGTTTTTTATCTTTTGACCTAATCGAAAGATTTCTCCTCAGAATTTTTCTGTTGTCCATTCCTGTTTTTCTTCTATTTTGTCCTCTTCTTCATTCTCTTGTGTGGTCGATTTGATTCATTCCCACTCTCTTCTAAAATTTAACTGGGACGAATAGTGAATAACGAGATTCTACTGTAATGTAACTCAATATTTTGAAAATAATTTGTACTTAATACTCTTTGTACTCTTCACTCTTGAATAAAGAGTTCGATGGTAAATTCATTCTTTTTCAGCACAAGTTTGGTATTATACTTATTCAAAATTTAAATGTGAATAGGCAAACATTTTTTTTACCACACGAAACTAGTACTCTAGTCATAAGAATAAAATAGTCCCATAAACTTACATGATTGTTTATAACTAAATATAATTTCAGGTTCAGACATTGGTTATGCTCAAAAAATTGCGATATTGCTTCAAACTCTCGGCGATATACGAAAAGCGTATACAGATGTTAAATCCGAATTAGCGATGATTGACAGGCGGAGGAAGAAGTTAAGGAGGAGAGAAAGAGAGAGTGCTGCTGCGGCCGCAGCAGCTGCAGCATCGACCAATCCTCCATCAATGAATAATGCAACCAAAGTTCATTAGATTTTCACAGATAACCGATTTTTGAAAGAAAAAAAATCCTCTGTACATATTTTATATACACTTGAGCTGTATATTTAATTTTTGCTGGAACTACTATTTTTGTATAATTGTATTATTATATTTTTGTTTTGTTTTTAAGAAAAATTATAATTTATTGAATGATATTTTTTCTTCAATGCCTAAATTCCATTAATATTTCAGTTTACTTTTTTATATTAAATAAAATTAGTCTTTAATAAATTGATATCAAGAAAAAATATATAGACATGTATGTTTCGTATATTATTTCAACCACAACACTTACCTATCACGCCAGTTATTCTTAATGGATTTTTTTTTTACATTCATTGAATTTGTTCAATGGATTGTAATTTTTCGTTAATTTATTGTGCAGAGAGTCACAATAAGTCATTAAAAAATAATGTGAATGTATTTAAATTCCTTCCTTTTTAGCAAACAGTACAGCCTAATGTCAAATAAAATCTTGTAAAGATACCAAAGATATGTATACAAGCTACAAGTTCAATTTATGAGATGTAAAATTTATCATTATTTATTTAAGTGTAAAATTGATAATTGATATTATTTTATCAACAATTTTGCTAACAACATTGCTAAGAAAATATCACATAAAAACATAATCAAATATAAAAATGAAATATAAAATATATACAATCTGTAATAGATGTAATAGAATTTTTCCATAATTGTATTAAAACAATTCTTTAGTCAGATGTTTGATGAACTCAAGGAATGTTCCATTTTAAATAGTGTAAAAGCTAATTAAATTTCAAGCCAGATATCAAAAAATAAAATGAAACAATTGAAAAAAGGGCGGAAAGTGAAATCCTATTTTAAAAGATTGCACTTGCTGAGAAAAAAGAAAAAATTAATTATTATACTGACACGTGAGCACTTGTCTCACTAGCCAATACAGAAAATAAATAATACATTCAATTTTCGAATTGTTTCTCTCAAATTTATAGTCCAAAAATATGCAGAAGGCTACTTATTATAAGCTATATAGTTTGTAAATGAATTCATATTGTTTCACTTTAATCACACCATAGTGTAGAGGAGCCATCAAATGTAAAACCAAGAAAATTTACATTTACATTACATACAAAAGCTAATAATATGTTGTTTGTTTTTTTTGCATACAAATAATCAGAAACACTAATATACTTGTAAAACTGGACATTTCATATTTATACAAAAACTTAAGTTGCCGGCCAACTGAAATATTAATAACTTACCTTATAAAATGGTAAATATAGTTAACATGAAGAATAAAAATTGTTGGTCTAAGAATTGATCCTTGGGGAAGATCGTACTTGATCTTCAATCGACTAGACTTTGTATTATTTTTTTAATCTTAATTGAATCCGACCTTTTAAAAGTTTGAATGTGGTTAAATTACTCTTCCTGGATGGACAGAACTGCTCGCTTATGCCAGAAACGCGACGGTCAAAGAGGATGATGTTTCACTTCAGCAGAATGCTCCATAATAAAAAAATTTATTATGCAGAGAGTCACAATAAGTCTTTAAAAAATAATGTGAAAGTATTTCAATTCCTTCCTTTTTCTAAATCTAATTCTAAAAATAACCTAATCCTCTCTTTTATCTAGACAATTCCGAGTTGCCTTTCTATCATCTCTTTTCCAACTGAGAGACATTGTTGCTGGTGTTGCTCAAAGCTCTATCCTCGGACCCATCATGTCCCTGACAAAATACCTTGCCATTAAGATTGTAAAAATGGCTCTTTCCAAAGACAATACTCCTGTCTACTCTTCCTCTTGGAGAATAGATACAATACTGAACAGGCTGGATAATGTAATGTTGCTAGGATTGTTGGTAATAGTTCTCAGCAAGTGTAGTCTGTTGCTGTATAAAAAGAACCGTATTGAAGGTGTAACCATAAAGTGGTCTGAGTCAGACAAATATGGGTGATGTTTGGCTATAAACTCACCTTACTCCCCTACTGTTAATTATAAAGTGAGCAATGGCAAAACGGCTATCCACGTACTTTTCCCTCTGTTATTGCCAGCTCAGGTGGTCAAGCAGAAGCCCATCCTATTGGAGTCTCTCAAGCAGGAACAGGACTGTCACCAAGCTGTGGTGCAGAACACGTTTCTCACACTTGCAACAGACTCAACCCAATTTACATGCACGTCAGGACAGCGCAATGCAACAATGCTGTTGGAATATATCATATTTGTAACCATTAAATTTTTTATGCAATGCGACCTATTAGTAGTACTTTCTGCTGACAAATAAGTAATTATTGTTTGTACAAGTGCATGCACATTCCAATAACTTGGCCATGACGGCTGAGCTTTTAGTTTAATACTGTTCCCCTAATAAAAAATGTCATGTAATAAACAATAATTTGGTTATAAATTAACCAGCTAGAGGTGTTGCTAGACAGAAACTCTACTAAACCACTGTATGAACTGTGGCTCTAGCTTATCCCTCATACATGCACTAAGCAAACCTTGGCCAAAGAAAGTCACCCAACCTCTTCATTGGCTGTGGTTTGCTGAGTGTGGAGGGAAATCAGAGCTAACAAATTAGTTGGATTTGGTCAAGGTTTGTGCTTCTGGCGGTAACATCAAAAGGGTTGACGCTGTTGACTGCGATTCCACATGGCCAAAACCGCCCCCAGACTCCTTGCTTTGATGAGGATGACCAATATGTTAGTGACCAAAATTTGGCCCGATATATTGGCTCTTTCATTGGCTATTTGCTTAAGTGTGTATTTACATGCCTAACGTTTAATTAAATAAGTTCAGGGTTTGTAGTAATTTTCCTTGCTACCTTTAAATCAAACCACTAATGTATGCTACTTAAAATACTTTTTCGATAATTGTGCTTTTTTTTAATAGACGTTTGCTTGACTCTTAGTAAACTGTTATTGTTGGACTAGTTAAACCATCCAAAATTAAGAATTACCATTTTTCTTTAATCACTTCATGATGTACATATTAACATGTCTTGTATATCACCATTTGTTTAAGGGGGCATGAGAGGTGTGCGAAAAAAAGGTCTGGGGTTATGGGGATTGAACCCAAGACCAGTGGGTCTATGAGCTAGTCACAACACACTAACCACCCAGCTACCACGGTCCCGAATGGGGTATTTATATAAATAAATACATGGCATAAAAAAATTAAAAATCATTCTATTCATCTATATCAAATTCTGAGTGTAATATGTTATTTTCTGTATTCAGACAGAACAAAAATTGTTCAATACATCAAAAAATTAGGTTAGGATGTGTAGAGAGGTTGTGTGGTGAGGTTTGTAATGTAGTAAAGAGGCTTTGACAATTTGTCTGAGGACTTTTGATTGGATGCACTGGATGTTGGATGGCAGAACCACACAGCTCTACACCGTATCATATGTCCAAAATGGTTGCAATAAAGTCTATTATAAGATTAGTTTACTGTTGACAGTAAAAACTAATTTCAGCCCTAGAAATCTTCGTAGTAAAGTTGTCTCTTGAGGATTCCATGTCAGTCTGATGTCTAGATGTAGTCCTAAGTATCTGATTTAAGTGCAAGTTAGTTATCTCTTTGTTGATGTACAGTGAATGTTTTTCAATATGTACATACATTGAGTAAATTTTTCTTCATTCATTTTTGCACCAATCTTCGTTAAGCTCAAGGTGTTTTAAGATGTTGGAAGTATCTCGGAGAAGAATCAAGTTAGAAGGCAAAGTTGCAGTACTGTCCGTGTAGGTAGTAACGACCATATTGGGGTGTCAAGGTAGCTATATAAAGGATGGGACCAAGACTGTTTCCTTGTGGGAAGCCAGCCTATATCTGCCAGACTTCCAAGAACTAAATGCCTCTCAGGGTCTCAAGTGTGCCCAGGTGACAGACCCTATCAAAACCCTGTGCTACATCTAGGAACACACCTAAGCAATGCTGTGTGGTGTTTAATGATTATTTGGAGATCTTGAAATGAAGGTCTGGTGTGCTGTAGGTTTTAGAAAAACATTTCCTTTATCGCGCCAACGTTCAATATTTATCGAGATCATCTTCAGGGCCTGATATTTATAAACATTTTTTAAATAATACAAATACATGCAGGATGTGAAAATAGTAAATGTATACATTGCTAAAAATTTTAGACTCAATCAAAATTTTAGTACAGTTTGGGATGAAAAAGAAAATGTTTTTCTAAACGACATAAATCACACCAGACCACAGCTCACAATCTCCAAATAATCCTAAGCAATACTCTTTATTCTCTAAACCAGAGATAGTACCACCAACAATGAAACCTTGCCGTATCATGGAATGATGAGGACAAGCCAAATTGATGAGGAGGAATGAATTTGTAAGTGTCTCGGATGGGTATTAAGAGCTTTAAAATGAGTCTTTTAAGGATTTTGTATATAAAAGAAAGAGGATGGTCGATCTATAAAAGGATACGTAGTTTATCTAAAAATAAGATGTGATGATCAGAAAATACTGTGCAGCAGATACATCTATTTTTAACTAATTATTTTAATCAAGCTCAGCTGTTGTTTTTTAAATCAAAAAGTGGGTTTACTAGCAGGCATACAGAACCAATAAGTGATGTACAGAAAAGGTCTTAGGTTTGCCTATTCACTTTTCTATGTACTACTTAGAAAAAAAATCTTTTAGTTCCAAAGGTGATTGGTATACATTGAATATTTAGTTTATCTTATCGCACTTTATTCATAAAAGGATAACCAACAAAACCAAGATGTAGCATACAAAAATTACTAGGTTCTACTTTGTAACCTGATTTAAAAAAATTGAAATTAAAAAAAAAAGTAATAAACAGGGATCGTGTGCAAAATTTATTATAAATAGGTTGCAAAATAGATGTTATAGTATTTTATAATTTTTTGTTTTTATTTGTTTTTTAATACAAACATATCTTAGGACATTTCATTAATGTTGTTTTCTCCTAAAAGAACAACCTGGAACAAACAAAAAAGTATATAAGTACAGAGCTATTTATCAAATATCACTGCAAAATTTATTGGTTCGTGTCTAGTTAAGACTAGTTTACAAAATAAATTACCTTCCGTTAGCTTTGCCCTACCACCTGTTGGTTGACATAAAATAGTAGAACATCCTGTGCAAACAACTACACTCTGTGCATGTGAGAAGACTGTTGTAATTTTATAGCAACCTAAACAAAAACAAAAATTTACATTAAATTTGAACAGAAAATCAAGTACTAACAATAGCAGTATTACAATTATAAATTTTCTATAAAAATCTGTAAAAAGCCTTACACCTTGGGACTGGGGCTCAATGAGTCTATTCACGTTGCAAATAGATGCAATGTTCAGACAGCCCAGCTGCTCTGGAGGAAAAACATGTCTACTAGAAAATTCATATTGCAATTTAGTTCTAACGCCGAAACTGATGGACAAAGTTCCTCCTTCAAGGGAGGCGCTTGCCCTATTTTGCTTAATAAATAACAAATAGTAATAAAAAATTAAAAAATATGGCAGGTAAGAAAACTACATCAAAGATCACCAGTGCGGGGATAATCTTTTGGACACTCTAAAACTGTAAAGTGGTATGGGATTTCAAAACTTTTTGACGTCTCTCCCCATCAATTTCATAACTCTTCTACCAAAAGTTCGTAATAAAATTTGCAACATTACGTAACTACACCAATTTTTTAGCACTTTATATTTAAATGAGTTTCTAAACAACCTAGAATTTACATGAGTCGAGGGGTGACTGCCGGAAACATGCAGAATTCACCCCAAGCGCAAAGTCAATTCAAAGGGTCCCAGCAGTGTGGGCTAGGTCTAACAAGGGGAAGACCAAGTTGGTGGTGGGTCACAGATTTGGACCAAACTTTCGTCAATTCTACAGGCCAAAATATCAGACACATTCAAGACTTCTTAAAAAGCAAATGAACAAAATGTAAAATGTTACAATTAAAAATATCAAATTAAGCAATGTTAAAGCAGCATAAATAGTTACAGAATAAAAAATCATATTTTTGGTGTATTAATTTCACTATTGGTTAAAAAATACTGCTTTTTTGCATATTTTAACAAACATTCTGTAATTAAAGGCTAGAAAATGGTCAAAACTTGTAGTTGAACTCATTATCATGATTCTAGCATAATAAAACACTTACGATACCAACCTTTGTGGAAATCGGCATAAATTCTTTTTTTAACTGACAATTTTGACGACTTCTACCCGACTGGCATTCCTAGTGCAAGCTATAATTTCTTATGAAATATTTTGTATATTGTGATGTTATATACATCGTTAAAATGCTACATTCCTTTTCTTTCACAAATGGTCTGCTATTTGACATTAAAATGCTTTTAGCGGTTTTGAATTATAGCCGTTTCGATAAGATATTCTGATAATGATTTTAAAAAAATCGGAAAAACGTCAAGAGGTCAAGCAATTAATAAAATTTAATTCAAAGAAAAGTTTGTATTTAGGAGGCTCAAGAAGTGACAGACTAAGACGAAATTTCATATTAGTTTCACAGAAAAAAATGACTTAATTTCCTTGAAAAATATTTCGTTTTAATGAAATTCTTTGAAATTATTGGTATATTTTGTTAACTTTTACTATATTTTTACTGTAATGTACATAAAAAAATCTGTAAAATGATATATTCAGTTGATTTGAGCACATACAAAAGCAAAATTAAAAAAAAAATAATAATAAAGAAAATGCAACTGAAACAAAAATGTTTTTGGTAACAACCAATTCCCAAGAAGAAGTGGTGGATACTTGTCCAATATTTTATAGTATAGAATCTTCAAAAGGTTTGGTCCAAATCCACAACCTTAATGGGTTGTGACCCCCCCAGGTTGGGAACCAACCTGTTCCCCTTTGTAAATTTTGTTTGCCTATTTAGAAAAAATACACAAGACCTTTACCATCGGAAAATGTTTTCCGTTTAAAAATTTATATCAGCTGTTCAAGCAGAAATAAGGCTGAAAGTCTAAGCACTTTCTAAATAACGTATTAATTTTAATATCAATCTAGGAGACACTCATGGTCATGAATGATACCCACCAGGCATTGTTGAGGGAAGCCGACATCCTCTTGACACGGGCCAACAGGAAACAGGTAAACAACCAAGCAAAAATAGAGGGAATTGGAAGTTTGTGGAGGTTTTTGCATCTACCTGGCATGGCATTCGTCTATAGTTATTCAAAAGACGTTTGTGCAGAGTGAATGCTTCATCTCCAATGAAAAACTAGTAAACTAGTAGTTTGGGATTTAACAGTACCAGGAAATCATAAACATTTTTCTCCTTTATGATTTTGAACGCTACTCACATTTCTAGATATTATCGTTTCTAAATGGCAGTACTGAATGTCTGTTCTTTTCAGGGTCCCTTAAGTATTTAACCCTTTGTATTGAGGTGATATTTCAATGACTAAGAAGAGTTCAGAATTTTTCCCTTAAGAAGGAATCAACAATTAATTTTTATTGAAACTTATGATTTTCTCGTTTTGTTCATTTGGTTTAATTAAAAATAATATTCCATTTTTTTTTTAATGTAATGTCTTAGTTGAAGTAAAAAAGCTAGTGTCACAAGAGGGATTTATACCCACCCAGCCGAAGGTCATGCGTTTGACATCCCCTCGTTATACTTGCTTTTTCATCTCGGCCAAGAAATTACACAAAAAAGAATTCAATTCACTAATTCCGTGGTCCGCTTGACCAATAAATACTTCATTTGTTGCCGAGAATCCGATCTGATTACACGACATTTGAAAAATGGTAAAAAGGAGGGAAAACTCAAATGGTGGGGTTGAGATAGGAAGTTGGTGTCCGAGTGGATCGAGGTCACGATAGATCAAGTGGTAGAGCAGCGGCTATCTAGCCAAAGATCGTGGGCTCTGGGACTTTTTTTATCTCAACTAAAAACCTTAATTAATTGTAACATAAAAAAGAATAATTGAAATAAGTAATTAATTAACTACATTAATAAACTATTAGACCTTAATATCAGTAATTTAGTAATCAGTCTAACAATAAAAATACATTTTTGAATAAAATAATCAACAAAATACAAATGCCCACTCCTCCCCCTTCAATAAGTGTATATATACATATACGAGTTACTTCCGCGTCTTCAGCAACCACTAACGAAATTCTAACGGCACAGCAAATGAGTAAAATCATTCCCCACTTGATAACAAATGACAAACCCATTCTGTTTCTTGAGGCATTAGCGTCTATATTGTCAAGTTTGTAACTAATTGATGCAATTATTTAATGTTATTTTGTTTAAATAATTGTGTTCAAAACCAACTAATAACTGGTGCAGTCTCAATGGACATAAAACGAAGCACATGTTCAAAATTTAAAAAAGGACTGAGAATGTGAAGATTATGTAAACTAAGAGTTAATTTTAAGTTAGACAACATCCAATTAGGCAAGTAAGCAGTGTATCGTTAACTGGCTGAAAATTTACTCATAAAAATACGGTTGATTGAAATGACTTCCCTCGCAGCATCCCGAACTACAACGGGAGCCCCAAAAAGTTAATACATTTCACCAAGTTAAAGAAATGATGTCATGAACTAGCAAAGCAGATGTTCAAAAAGATGCACATACCACTATTTATTCTATACATGCAGTGTTTACAAATTCACGAAGTTGAACCATTAAGACAATAGATTAATAAAATAAGAAATGAAGTCAATCTTGTTTTGAGTGCATTTACAGTTTTACTCAAACATCGATCACATTCAAGAATGGAGTGGATGCTCTTTAAATCAACATTTAATACTCGCACAGCCATCATGGGTCTTCTAAGAAGTAGAAACAGTTTTGTTATCGTTTGACATACAAACTTCCACGTTTTAATTTGCATTTTCATCGTTTCTCGAGGGATAAAATCTTTCAAGAATGCGGTGAAGCCGATAGCGCTTTCCAAGACTTCATTTGTGCACTATTACACGTTGGCAAAGGTGTATTGATTGTGACATAAAACATTTGGAATAAATTTTCTTTAAGAATAGTTTTGGCTGCCTTTTCAAAACCTGCAATATTTTTGCACCAGCCCAATACATGTGTTCAAAATTAATGTATTGTACATGTAAAAATTAAAAAATTTCCTTACATACACATATACAATATACTAAAAAATAAAAACAATCGATATAACAAAATTATCATTTTTTAACATTAATACACCATAATCTCAATACAGTGAATATGTAAAAAAAACGCACTTATTCTTTGACCCGCTGACGATACGATACATCAGGATTTAAATTTATAAATGACAGTACATCAAACTTTTATTATCGAAGCTAAGCACCTACTTTTTAAGTATTTCTAAATTGCAACATGTTTCAACACTTCTGGATTTATATTCTATTGACTAGTTAAAAATTTTAATTTATTTATTCTTACCTATAAAAGAATTGATTTTCGTTTTTAACAGTGGTTATTACTAAAGAACACAAGGGGTAGAGCTAAACCGAATGAAATTAAAAACAAACAAAACTAATGGCGCATGTTTTGGAAAGTTAAACCACGTTGAACGCCTTAAAAACGAAGAATCGCCAGCTTTTATAAATCGAAAACCAAAAAGAAAAAAATACCTCATGTGTTAGAGAAAGTTTTAAAAATAATATGAACTTACCTGGGCACTTAACATCCATGAAATAAGAATTTGGGTGTTGAACCAATCTCTTCAATTTGTGTTTCCTCTTTTCTTCTAGAGGGCTGGGGTTCAGCAAATCTTTAGCTAACTGAAAACATAAAAAACGTGGGACTTTAGACAACTTGAAATGACGTCCGGTGTAGGATTTGATTTCTGGGTAGAGTTAACCGTCCGGCGTGGTGTCCGGGTTCAGACGGAAACATCCAAGTCAAAAAGGACGGACTTAAAATCGAAAAACGGGCCGAAACCGATTCCTTATTGAAACAGTGGAAAGGTGTCGGAAGGAAAATTTGTGTCGGGCATCGTCCATGTGGCTCCTCGCCATGCGACTCGACGATCTAGAAATCCGCGCTCGGCCTGTTGTAGCCGCGATATAATGGCTCGAGTGGGCCGAACGCGATTCCAAACCAGCCCGGGAGAACTGTCTGTGGACAAATTTGAGCATGTTTTTCACTCGATACTTACAGGCATGGTTGCGGTTAGGTCACGAGTGCGAGACGGAAAAGAATAGAGCCGTATCTGCCGAGTGAGAGAGTGAGAAATGTGGCCGAGCCGATTTCACCGACTCATTGATCAACCACTCTACATTAAACACTTATAAAAATTTAATGATCTGCACTGATTTTCATTAAAAATAATTACATTCTCACTAATAAAACCCAATATAATGACTATATTCATAACTACAACAAATTATTTTAAAAAATTTATTACTTTTAAACAGATGGGCATGAACGGCGATTTATTCGTTCTGCGCTTTTATACCCTACAAATTGTGTTAAACGAACAAATAAAATTCCGACATTAAAATATTATATAAATGTTTAATAGATTTTGTTTAAAGTAAAAACAAATGTTGTATTGCTGATGACGGGCTATGATCAAGATGTATTCCCGCTTGGATTCAAAACGGGACAAACGAATTCAAACCGACTCTTTTTAAAACCACCACTGTTTAATAACATTTCAATTCTAAATTAAGAAAAATTTTTAATTTCTTTTTTTAATATTACATTCATTTACTTACAACTACAAATCTGTATTAACACGTTCAGTGCATTGACTAAGCCATCATTTGTCTTTTTCTGTGCAGATATTTTTTTCCATTTTAATATTTGTATTTTTCTCTTCTTTATAGCATGACTATTTCCCCTCGCCTTTTATCAATTTAAATTGAAAAAAGAACAATCAACAAACAACAAGAACTGTGTGGTGATTACTTACTGTTAATCGATAATTATTTAGAAATCGTGAGATGCAGACTGGTGTGATGTAGGTTTCAAAAAACATTTTTTTTTATCGTGCTGATATTTCAATCTTTATTGAGATCATCTTCAGGGCCTGGGATTTACAAACATTGTTTACATATAGCAAATACATTTTGGATGTGGAAAAGTGAATTTAGATGATGCAAAATATATGTTTTATATATTATATTATATGATAAAGAAAATGTTTTTCTGAAACCTACATCACACCAAGCTGCATCTCACGATTTCTAAATAATTAAACAACAAGAACGTTATCAACATCCACCTGACCAAAAAACGTTCTTTCTGTAATGGTGATGTCAAAACGTAGTCGACAATAATATTTTTAATCATCAAACATGACTGCATAGTTTAGTATTTTAAATTTTTCGTGGTATTTTGTTTTTACCGGGGCAAAAATGTATCTTTCCACCTGTATACCTTTCTATTTGGTCTGCCATTGATTTGCTTTTCAACAGATGCACCACCTTAGGCCTATGACCATGCGAGAATTGTCAAACCCAAACCGACTGCCAATTGTTGCTTGTTGTCCCATTATTGCTTAATTTTTTTCTGTAAAATTTATTTATGCGAAACTTTTTTTTTTAAGATAAAGATTTATTATTTGCTTGTGATGAAAACAAGTAAATTACATTTGGGGGAATATTCAACCTAAAAATATCTTATAAAACTTGTCAAAAACAGAAAACAAATGCTTTATTTTAATGAGTAAAAAGAATTTTATGTGTCAAAAAAACAATAAATGTCTCAGTTTAAACCTAGTTCAAGCTTAAGATTATGTAAAATGTGTGTTTTTTAGGCATTTATTGTTCAATATTTTGTTGAAGTAGTGAGGAGCAGTCAGGAATGAGTTGTTTTTTTTATTTTTGCCGACGTTATGACTTTTATTCCAGTCATTTTCAGGGTCTGGGATGAACTACAATACGTATGTTGATTTGAAAAAAATACAATACAGATATAAATAAGTAAAATCGTTGAAACCCAGAAAACATATTAAAATTAAAATTTATTTTTTCTATTCTTAAAATAATTATTAGGAATATTTATATGCGAATTAATAATATCTACTTCAATTGTCTCGACTCTAGCACATAAGAAATAAAGCAGAGTTATGGCTGAACAGGTTTCAACCTTCAAACTTAAATGCGTAAGATATTAAATGCTCAATTAGTTAGTAAGTGTGAATATGATAATTTTAATTATTCTGTAACTAATTAAGGTTTTTTGTTGAGATAAAAAAGTCAATGGCACGAGCGGGATTCAAACCGACGATCCACCTGGACATCAACTTCCTATCTCAACCCCACCTTTTGTGTCTTGCCATTTTCCAATTTTTTATCTCAACTAAAAACCTTAATTAATTGTAATGTATTAATTGGTCCAGCAGACTACGGAATTAGTGAATTTTGTATAACATGAATAGAATCTGAAGTGACTTTCTGCCCCTAGCCTGGCTTGAGGATGTCAAGAAATTTAAACACAACATCAAAATACTTTTGTTGACATGTGTTCGACAGCCACAGTCAAAGTGTTCAGTAAATATTTTCAATTTAAGCTTGTTATGTCATTTGAGTCACTTGTAGAAGTTGCCCAGAAGCAACACTCCTTAATGTTGATGTTGGGTAGTGAACTCATGCTGAACTGGTCTGTCGGCTGTCCATTTTCTGACAAATATAATTTTTGTTTTAAATCTGACTCAGTCCCACTATTGCCAATCTATTAAAAACTTAATTCTGTCAATTTGTAGACATCTTTAAGATTGTTTTGTCTCTATGATGACCTTAAAAAGGACACTTTATGGTCAAGGAACTTAAGGGTAAAATTTTATCTATACTCTTTTCGTTAGGTACATTTTCATTGTATTTCAGTTTGTAAGACCCTCAAAAAATGACTGCAATCCGCAGATTCGTTTTTTTTAACATTAACAGAGATGAATGAAAAAAGAAATTTATTTACAAAAATAAATAAATAAAATACTGCATAGTATTGAATTTATAAAGATGGGTTACAAATTGCTAAAATTCGTTCTTCCCTTTCTTTTTAATTTCATGCTTGTTGCATCTCCTTATTGTTCTCTTATTTATTAATGATATGGAGGCGTCCATTTCTTCTGTTAATTTTCTACTTTTTGCAAAATTATCTTAAATTTTAACACAAACTTTTGAGAGTGCAAGATAAAATTTCTTACAAAAGTCTCTTTCAGGAGTAATTCATTGGTAGAAATTGTTTGAGGTGAGGTATGGCAATTTACATTATGGAAACGTTAGTTCTATTCGCAGAATATTGTGTCTTACAACATCTGCGAGTAGTGCTTTCAAAAAGTAATTCATTGGTTTCATAGAAATATTTTGAGCAAAAAAACTCATCAAAATCTGTGTGTCTTTCTACCAATACTCTAAAAAATTCTACTCTCCTTATAATCTTATTTTAAATATCAATTATAATAAAGACATTTCAATCAAATATGTCCTTTTAACTACATAGTTCATCAATGGAAAATAAACGGTCCCCTGTTCTATTTTTTAGAGTAATTGGGGAATTTTTTTTATTGTGCATATACATCAAAATATGCGTTTTGTGTTTTGTATGAGTGAGTATATTTATTAGAGTGAATGGGGATGGGTTGATGAAACAGCACCCTTATCACCACTCGAGCTGAAAAAATATTTTAAGTTGCAAGGCTTCATATCTCGCAATATCCATTGTTTTAATCATATTGTAGCCTTCAAACAATTCTATCGTTCCATTCTAATCTTGAATTCTCTTGTCCTATCTTGTCTCCTTATCTTCCCTGTCAGAAAAATTCTTTAGAATAAGTTCAAAATAAATTCTATAAATTCGTCTCCTTCAAGCATCCCTTATAGTTGACAAATATTTCTTATCTCCAATCGACTACTCACTTATCTTCATTCGAATCTCATCATGTTTATTTTCATTTTGTATTCATTTGTAAATTTATAAATAATAGAATCGATTTTCCTTTATTACTTTCTCAATTAAATTTCCAAGCTTCACTCCATAATCAAAGACTTTCTTCCATATTCTTCTTCCTTGCGTTCCTCTTGATTATCTTTTTCATTCTGGCATCAACCAACTCAAGAAAATAGTTAACAACATTATTCAAAAGTTCTTTATAAATCATCATTAGCTGATACGTTTATTTCTCTCTCGTATCGCTATTGAAAATAAGTAGATTTTTACTATTGAGAATATAAGCATTTTTTCGATTGCTTAGTATATAATTTTAATAAATTAATGTTTATTTTTAGGCTCTAGAATTAGGTTTTTAATCATTATTTTTTGTTTAATCTCTTACAATTGTGCAATTTATATTCTCAACTAATTTTCTTTCTTTAGTGTATAGACAATTAAAATGTGTAAGTGTAATTTAAGGTTTTTTTCCTATGGACAAATTTATATTTTTATACAGCAAACTGTATTGTATATTGCATTTTGAACATCGCATTAAATAAGAATGAAATATAAATCTAAAAAAACAAATTAAAAAAATTACCAAGAGACAGAGAGACTACCACCCTTGTTGTCATTTCAGCCTTCAATACAATCAGTTCATAAAATCTATTTAAACTCTTAAATACATTCTTTCTCACCATTGACTAGGTTAGGGCAGTGGAGTACTTGATATTCTATTATACAACTAACCTAATTAAGAGTCAATGGGGTACTCGAAATTCCACCATCAACGCTCTCACTCTACACATTCACTCTCAACACACACCAGGGATTCAGTTGCAGGGTTAATGCCAACTGCCATATATAATAAAACGTAGTTCATTGCCACCAGAGGGGTGTTGGGGTGGCCACAATGGTTTAGGCGTTGACACGGTGCTTATCACTGTAAGGTAAAGGGTTTGAATCCAGTGTCCTTCCATTCAAGCCTGACATACTTACAGACTTTTTTACAAAAATACAGGCATGTTGATATAACCTCTGCTGTTGCAAACCCTCATTAAAAAAAAAAAAAAAAAAAAAAAAATCTTGACTCTTTCCTGACATATTAACATTTTTGTGGTTTTGGTCTAAAATTACATTTTTTTAAACAAAAATTTGTAATTTCTCAACTTTAACAACATTAAAATACAAATCTGACCTTTATTTCACAAACACACCACAAGATAATAATTCCATTGAAAAATTCTCTTTTCAAATACTTTGTAGCAGCTCAAAGATTAACAAATTGTGCTTGCCTTGCTCAAGCAAAATTGTCTTATCGGGTGGTTTTTGTCCTGGCTCTACATAACCATCTAAGGAATGGCATGGTTGAGGTAAGTAGGACGGATCAACCTACTTTTCTGATTTAACATTAATACCAGAAAGATTATGCGGGTTTTGGTTCAAAAGTGTTTGCGCGTCAACCTCTACAACTGATTATGAAGTTATTTAGTGCCATCTTGATTGAGAAGCCAAAATAATTACAAACTGAAAATAACAATTGTTTTTCAGTACAATGTGATACTGAGCTAATTTAATTTTCTTTGTTCAAACAAATTTTTCCATTCGATCTTGTATTATTTAGGGTGTTTGAGTGGTTAGGGTATCCGACTTGTATTTGTGACACTAATGGTGGTCCTGGGTTCAAAACCTGGCATACCCGATGGTGTTTTAATTGAAAATAATTTGAAAGAAGTTTTGTAACTTGGTTTGACTCCTTCATCTGCAACACGTTGACTGTTAAGCCCACCTGTAATAACTTTACTGCAATTTTTTTTTTAACAATGGATACCAGGGACTGGAGGAGTTCCCTCCTGATCACTGCAGCTGTGCTGTACAGCTTAATGTACTTTACCCCTGGCTTCATTTTTTTTTTTTTTTTGGGGGGGGGGGCTCGCACACAAATGTGAACTTGAGCCAGTGTTTTTCCATTGAAGAAACTAATTTTTGAAGCGGGTTGGCACCAAATTCAGAGTTTGCTGAGATCCAACCCTGCCCCTGCCATTGTCGAGTACTGTTTCTTTCAATTGCGGCCACCGATCCCTTTAGGTATCAGAAAAAGTCCAGAAGGGATAGTGGGGATCGACCCCACGACCGCGGGATCTACTAGCCGAGAGTCTGACTCCTTAATAACTCGGCTACCCCCCCCCCCCCATCTGCATTACTTCAACTGTAGTTAACAGAAAATGAATCATCTACATTTTGGAATTTTTCTTCTTTTAATGAGGGATAATTAATCAACATATTAACTTTCAATATTTTATTTTTACATTAAAATACAACAAATTAGACTGGTTTCAATATATGTATTACTGAAGAAGATTTTTAGTAACAAAAATTACCTCTGGTTATTGTAATTACTAGTGAGATAATAAAATAAAATTAAAAAAAAGAAAAGAAACGAACAGCTAGTTTGCAACTAATTAACTTTCTACTTAAGGTTTTAAGAATATAAGTAAAATGTGATTAAATATAACTGAGCTAAATAGATAGTTATAATGTAGCGAGTTGACTAAGTTATAAGTATAATTATAATAGAGTCAATAAGGCTTATAACATAATATACAGCATTATTATCGTGGTTAATATGAACTAAGGTACATGGTAATACCATATACAATAGAAATGATGAATAATAAATAATAATACATAATAAATGAATAAAATGATGAATGATTTAACCATATACAATATGGTAAATATTTGTTCTTATATGAAATAAAGCATAATTGGTATATAATGTTAATTCATCAACTAGAAAATACATAAAATAAACTTTTCTACTATACATTACTATTCTTAAACAATAAATTTGTAAATATTCTTTAAATTTTTTTATTGTTAATTAACAAGTTTAGATTGGGCTCACTAAAAAGTATACATGTAAAAATAGTAAGAACACATGCATTCTTTTTATAAAGGCACTTGCATTTTAAAATTTTAAAAATAAAATTTCACAAGCTAGGACAATTCTTTTGAATACTTTTTAACAATTAAGAGTGAAATCCAAAAGCTTAGATGCTGAATCATTAATTTAATACTGAAACATTCCATTTCATTGGAAAATAATTTTTTCTTTTGTTTTACAGGAACAGATTATTAATCTTGCTTCAATCTATTTAAGTTCTGCCAAAGTGCTTAATGAATAATGGTCGTAAAATGGCCAATAACTGTAAAAATAATTTTTCGATATTACTTACTAATACTAATAAATACTACTTTTCCCCATTTAGATATGTTTCATGTGGTCAACAAAATATATATGTGCTCATAAAAATATTTTTCTATAAATTTTCAATAGGAATAACTTGAGATATGGATTGTCTAATCTGAAAGAAAATGTGAAAAATATAAATATGTAATGAACACTTAACACTTCTTTTTTTGACACAAGAAGAAAGACTACTTCTTAACATATTCCTTAGCAATAATCAACAACAAATAAATTATTTATGTCAGTGTGTCAATAGTTATCTTATTATTACTAAGAAATTAAATAGTATCAGTTTTTTTACAAAATTTTGAAGGACACTTTAGTTCATCTCAAAACAGTTAAAGCGTATGTTATTATATGATATAAACAATCAACTTAAAACCTTAATGAAAAATTCAAAATATTAATATATTAGTTTTAGTTGGCAGTTTACATTGTTATTAAACAAAATCTAAAAATATATACATGTAATATGTATGATACACAATGAACAGTAAGAGAAAATTTGGCCGATGTCGAGGTTAATATGGAATGTTTCTACAAACTACTAGTAGGTAAAAAGGTTTAACCGTTAAAACCTAAAGTTTAATAGGAATTAATACAATTGTAAATCACGTTAAATAAAAATGTAAATAAGTTAAGAGTAAAATTGGCATTTTTCAACGTGATTCATAAATGTAATATTTAGAAGTAAACAAACATGTAACAATTAGATTGTAATTAACCTTAAAACAATATAACACACATCATACATGTAAAATTGTGTTACGTTAAATTGGAAAAATTCTCTTTTTAAATATTCTAGTTATAAATGTCTTAATTTTTGTTAAACTTTATTGTAAAGAAGCTTGTTTGTGAACCCTATTAAACAATTATTAAATGAGGCTATTAATTTCACTTTCTATATGATACGCGTAATTTTTTTTCTCTTTTGATGCAGTTTCATTATTGCAGTGTACATTTATCTAATTAAATATGATAACAAACCAATTTCAATTTAAAAATAAAAAAGATGAACAGAATATCTTTTAATCGTGCAAATTTATTTGGTAGCTGCCTAAAATTACATTTATACCGAGGCTGGTTCCATTTGTAAAATACTGTAAGCTCTGAAAGTACAACTTTCTTAAAAAATATTAATTTCATTTCATGAACTACTTTCAAACTATAATGGTAAGAAATTGGTTGTTTTCTTTCAATTTAAGCATGAACCAGAAAGTTTAATTAGAAAATTAGTAGAAGACTTTTTAATCATTAATTCTGATCTACTTACGAACTAACTATAAGATATACAATTAACAAGGCACATAATAATTTACAATTAAGGCATACTGACTTAAGAGTTTTTTTTTGTTTTGTTTTTAAATTAAATTCTAATAGTATTTAACATGGTTAGAAACTTTTTATATATATATGTTATATGTTCAAAAATTTTAGTAACAAATAAATAAATGTAACATAAATTTGTTAACCATTCAGCATATTTCTTGTTATTAATTAAAGCAATTTTCTAGAAATATGCTGCAAATTTTAGTTTTGGTATAATATTGTCATCTACATACATATATATAAAAAAATTAAATCAAAACATTAATTTAAGGCACATGGTTTCATTATTATTATATTATTAATGAACATTATAAAACAAAAATATTAATTTCATGTAAGCCTGTACATTTTTTTCTCTTTTCCTTTTCTTTTTTACATGGAATTAACTTTTCCCCCAAACATTTCCAAATCAACGAATGTTAATAAATAATGATGTGGGAAATACTAAAATACAAATTTGTACATTAAAATTAATCTTGTCATAATAAAGCGATATTACAAAATATACTTAGACAGTTTAATTAATTAAGTTAATGTGATTATAAATTTTAAATATAGAAATTAATTTTGAAGATAAATTTGTGATTGCACCGTCAGATTGCACTTGCCAACCTGGTTTTGGAAATTTGAAATTTTATGCCCAACCGCCAGTCAGTTTGTGAAACAGTTCTTCATTTAGCATTTGGTTGGACTCTTTAGACCGGGTCGATAAGAAAATGTAGCCCCCGATGAATTCATGAACTACTTTACAATCCGCAGTAAGACAGGCGAACCTCACGTTATCCTTTTCGACTTGGATCATCATCATCTTTGCAGTCCAATTCACATTCCAAGCCTGAGTCAAAGTAAGAATAAAGCGTGAGAATTAGTACAGTCGGGTCTTAAATAACGAAAGCCTTACTTTCATTGAACTGTATCTCCAAGTTTTGATATGGCCTCCTGTGTTTATATCCATTCTCATCAGCCTGTTGTTGGCGACCCCTAAAAGCTCTTCCTTCTTTTGGTCAACAAATTTTACTACAAAAAGTGATATGCCGAAATCAGGAAGTGACTGCCAGGCTTTAATGTATTTCATTTTTGCCTCGATCAGAGATAGATTTTTCACATTAGCATGTGCTTCTAAGATTCTGTGCATCTACAATAAACAAAAATTAAAAAGTCAAAATCTGAAATAAAAACAATAAATCATTAACAAGATCAAAATACCGCACCTTTCCTTTCATTTTCTTTACATATTTTGGAGGTATGTATTCTTCAGGTATGATTTCTGATTCTGATGGATTGATCACTGGGGCAGGGGCAGGACGTTGCATTTGGAGGAAAGCAACAATTGAAGCGACTTCAGCTTCGTACGAACTATCGGCCAACGAACGACCTTTCGCGGCTAGCCTACAGGCTGCCATCCATTTGGCATACTGTTCTTCCTAGACATATTCTCAAATGAAATATAATCGCTTTTGTCATTTTAAAAGGTGACAAGTTATAGCTTACTGTGTCACACCGGATGTACATTTCAGACATTCCATCACTAGTAGACACTTCCAATTTTATTCCGTATTTCTGCTGTGTAAGGCAGACATCAGGAGTAACCTCACACCCACGAAGGCTTATATCGTGAATTGGCGTCCCGGTCTGTGAATCAGCACGAGATTTGTACAATCTCAGCCTTAAGTCTTTGCAAGTGAACCAATATCTTTTGTAAGCTTTTAGAGTAAAACGTTTTGGCCTAAAAAAAAATTTATTCAATGTATTACATCTGATTAAATAAAATATATCAATACATTTTTTTAACAAAAATAGTTTGTCATGTACAACACTTACTTTAAAAATCGCAACGAATCATAAAGTTCAGGGACTTGTGTAATATCGACGCTCATGTTGTTTATATGAGAACCTTCGAGGGTCACTTGCAGCTCACTAAGAGCAGCATCGATGTCATCATCCGCTCCGGACATGTTAGCTGTGTTATCCAATGTTGGCTGTGGAGAATTTGCTTCTAAAGATATTTGCACCTAAAAATTGGATGGAAATATAATTAAATAAAAATTAAAATAAGCATAAAATATAAATTATTATCACACAACTCTTTCAGTCTTGTATAAAAATTTTTGGAAAACAATCTACACATAATTCATTAATAAGAATGTCAAAGTTGACTCACAGTTTATGGGAGAGTCTTGTAAATTGTCTTACTTTATGATTTCAGACAATTTTAATTTGAAACCATGTTTCCAAGTAGAAGAGAGTTTTGTTAAAATGGTATTTGTTTTCTTATTTAGTAAAGTATATTTTTTTTAAGATAAACTTGCGTCTAAATGAAATGAACCGTTTAAAAAAATTAAGATTAAAGCATTATGCATTTGTGTTATAAAAAATTACATACCTGCAAAGCTGCAAACATAAGCGCTTCTTCTTCTGTACAATCGAGTTCATCATTCAACAGTTGCCACTTTGCTTGTTCGTAAATCTGATTAATACGGACAGCATCGATTTTAGGGTTCAAATCATAGAAAGAATAAAATTTAAAACGGAGACGGAGTGTATCAAATTCTCTCACACCTTGCTCCATAATTGACAACGATGAATCGAGCCAACTAACAAAATTAATTCAATGTATTACATCTGATTAAATTAAATTAAAAAAAAAAGTTAAAATAATTCTAGAACTTACGCTACATTCATTCTTGCTTTTTCGACAAGTGTAGTTGGCCTAACGAGGCTGCTTCTGGCTTCATTGTTTGGAGTAATTGGACTCTGTGAAAGAGTCATGTTATGAGATTCGTTGAACTGAAATGTCGGAGAACGATTTCCATTCGAAGTGAAACTTGAATTCAAGTTGTTCCTTTTCCATGTATAATCAGGCTGGAAAATGAAGTGAGCTTATTATTTTGAAATAACTGGTTCAATTATTATCTGTACAAGTGGAATAAATTGTCTTAAGAATTATAAATTGTTGAAGATGGTGATGTTATACCAGCTGATATGATTTTCTCTCCATTGTTTGGAATGGTTAAGACAAGTGAATTAGTCGTAGAATGTCCGATCTTCAAGTGTATGTATGTAACTTTTTTCAATTAAATGAAACTTTTTTTAATCAAATGAAACCTTTTCCCAAGCAAATGAACCTTTTTTCAATCAAATGAAACCATTTTTCAAGCAAACGAAACTTAAAACCAATGATGATAATTATGTAGAGGAATAAAGTTCCTTTTTAGTAGTTTACCTGTGTTATTATTGGTCCTAAGTGCTGTTTTTAGTCCGAGTTTGTTGAACAGATTTGTTAGTTTGTAAGTTTCTTTTCCTGTGTATGTGAATGTTGTTGATTTGTGTTTCGTTGTTTCGTGGTTTTGTTTTGTTTTTTAGAAGCTCTGTATGGTGATTGTTTTGTATTCGTTTTTTATTGCGATGTTTGTTATTGTTTGTAATTCTTTGTTGTAATTTTCAGTGTTGAAGTGTTGAGTGGGATTGTTTTTAGTCTGTGTATCATGTATCGCAGTGCTGAGAGTTCATGTTGGTGTGGGTGGTTAGACTGTGCGTTTATTATGTTATCTGTTGCAGTGTGGGCTTTCTGTTTATTTTGAAGTCGATTTTGTTGTTGGTTCTGGTGAGTGTTAAATCTAAGAAGTTGAGGCTGTTGTTGTTTTTGGTTTCTTTCTAGTGAACTTGATGTTTTTGTGTATTGTGTTGAGGGCTCTGAGTGTGTTTTCTATGGAAGAGTTGTTTGTTATGATTAGTATGTCGTCGACGTATTTAAATAGATGGAGTATTCCGTTTTTTGCCATTATTTCTGGGAAGTGGTTTTCTTCGAGGTTTTGGAGAAATACTTCTGCCAGAATGGCTGATGTTGGGTTCCCCATCCCTAGACTGTCTTTTGGGGTGTATATGTTATTGTTGAATTTGAAGTAGTTTTGTTCTGTGGTTAGTTTAGTGAGTTGTGTCGCGTATTCTTTGTCACAGTTTTTGTGTAGAGTGTTTGTTAGTATATCCATGGTCTCTTTGATTGGGATGGATGGGTACAGGTTTGTTATGTCAAA
Organism: Cimex hemipterus; assembly: GCA_039619505.1. Taxonomy (NCBI): domain Eukaryota; kingdom Metazoa; phylum Arthropoda; class Insecta; order Hemiptera; family Cimicidae; genus Cimex; species Cimex hemipterus. The sequence goes on from CM077100.1 coordinate 5,597,292, forward strand.
GGAGACTAGTTTGGCAGTTGTGGGTATTGTATAATAAACCCGCAAGTGAAGACACCCAGTAAGTGCCCGTGTGCCAGTTCAACATTAATAAATCTTATTCCTGCTTTTCACTTTTGCCCCCTTTTTTTATTTTTTATTTAAAGGCAGCAACCACAATCAGGGTTATATTTGCCTTGAATCTGTCCTGAGTGCGGCCTGCGGGGGAAGCAGACGCCCGACCGAGGAGCCAGGCAGCACAGGGGGGGGGGCAACAGGGGGAATATGGGCAGCATTCTCTTGCATTGTCGCCCAGAAGTCCACACACACACACCTCCGCCATCACCACACCCGAGCGCCAGTCGCAGGTCCCATCTCTTTATTTCACCTCACAAATCAGATTTTACCAAACAATTCTGTTTCCCTTAAAAATTTAAATAGTCTTGATACTGTTGTTTCACTGTCATTTAGCAATTCGGATAGAGAGGCGGGTACATCTTACATTCTAATAGTATGTGCTTGACTGTGGTTAAAACTCCACATGTTACGCACATAGGTGGAGGTTCGCGTGCCATTAAATACCCGTGTGTAATTCGTGTATGTCCTACCCTGAGTCTCGCAAGTAGCTTTTGCTCCTTAATATATAAAAAATACACAAATTATCAGCAAATTTTGAGGAAGAGAATTCAATGATTGGTCTTCTTTCTAAAATTGTTATAGACAAATTGTTTCGACCAATTTTGATGTTGTACATGACACCTATTTTTAATCATTTAAGATATAACATTTCAGAACTGTATAAATGTGACACATCGTTGACAAATTATCACATTTGATACATTTAAAAGCACCCTGAATTATTTATCAATAACACTTCAGGACTTACTGTTACAGCAGGTTTGCTGATTGGTGAAGATTTAAAGTTTTTGGACACACCAGGAGAACACATCGGAGGAACGGCTTGATCCAATGAGCCATTAGAGCCAGAATAATTAGCGACAAAAGTGTTTGTGTCAGCAGGAATTTTGCCATTGACATCTTTGATTTTCTTGTGAGTCAAAAGGTCTTGTAAATTTTGCTTCAAATGGCTCTGTTCTAAGGGCTTGCAGAATGAAAGTTCTTCTGGATGACGAATACCTAGATATATAAAACGATTATTAAAATCAAATGTAAACCAAGATTGTTTAATTAATAGAAAAGGATAAACTTACCTAACTCTTTGCAGAGTTGTATGACAGCGTTGAAAGTTTTGATTGAGAAATCGACTCTGCAATCAAGGTATCTCAGATCAGGCAGTTGAACCCTAAGCATTTTATGCATAGGAGTGAACTGCAAAGAGGCGTCTGCTTGTACACCATATTGATCCAACGTTGACCTCGTCCTGGCTAACCACATGTTCCGTGAAGGCCACCATAAAGCATGATCAGACCAGTCCATAGCAATGTCTAAAATATAAATAAATCCATCAAAACAATGCCAAATAAATTATTTACTAACAATGTAAACTTGATATTTTCAAGGAACTGAGTTAACAGCGAGTGAACTAAGATGTTGTAAAAGCAACTGTTGGTGGCATAAAAAGTTAAATATTGTTTCCAAAGATGATAGATTGGAAATCTATGGATGGACACAAAAGTTTTTATAAATTATTTTTTTGTAATGTTTAATGACTTTTTAATAATAGACTTTTCACACTTTTAATGTAGTTATAATAATCATTTCTAAAAAAAAAGGAATTTAAATCCACAACCTTGACTGTGACTAACACGCTCACCTTCATAGTGACACATTAACAGTTTTTCCTATATTGACTATTGGTTGAGATTGCTATTCAAGCATATTCAGCATATTTTTTCTTAAATATGCTGATCAGCCAACACCTAATCAAATAAGTAAAATGATCAACTATGCAATCAAGGTATCTCGGATCTAGCAGTTGTATCCTTTCCTTTTTCCTTCAGTAGGTAATTTTCATATTAGCAAAATGGGATAGGTGGAATTTTAAGAAGAGAAAAAATAATTAACAGATATAGAAAGCTTCTTTGCTTTAATTGTGGAACATCAATTTGGATTATACAACTTTTTCTCCTTAAAAGTGTCTTAAAAATAACAAAGTATACATAAAAAGAATTTTGTTATGATTTTGATTTTCCATTCTATGTAAATTATGGTATTTTATGACTTGCCATTGACCTATGTAAAATAAGTGGCCTCACATACTCTCTCCAACTGTGAAGCAAAAAATAGGTGGTGGCACAGACTGTTTATAAACCAGACAATAAAACAAACTAAACCAGAACCCCTTACCAATTAGTGCCCTCCTGGAATGTATTATAAATTTGATTTAGGAATTCTCGATACTCAGAATCTACGTGCAAGTTCTAAATTGCTTCTGCGCCAGGGCTTTTGACCTATCTGTATTAAATTGTGAGATTTCTCCATGGTAAAATGATGAACATGTAATTTTGTTGTAAATGAAATAGGAAATAGGAGGAAAATGTTCTGAAAGTTTAGTTAAGTTTAGTTTAAGTAAAGGCATCAGTCTCTGGGCAAGTAAATCCCCCATGTAAGTTTGATTCTTATTGTCGCCTCTAGACTTCTTTTGTGATATCTAAAGGCACTGGTGAGAGACCAGTGGCTGCAATGAAAATTGATACAACACTCTGGGGCAGGAACCAATCTGAGCTCCTGAATTTGGGACCAACCCCTTTCAAAAATTAGTTTCTTCGATGGAAAAACATTGGCACACTAGGGCTTATTTCACATATGTGTTGCAAGCTCCCAAAAAGAGAGCAAGTAAGGAGTACAATAAGCTGTCTACAACTGCAGTGCTCACTTTACCAGTTCCTGGCATCTACCACAATTTAAAAATAAAAGCCTCAATCAATAATATTAATAAATACATTTTAATTGGTCCTCCTAGCAATGTTTTTTAAATTGAAATTTATTACTTTTATGCAAAGTGTGGGCCGAGTTGAAAAATAAGTCATGAACAGGACTCGAACTCACAACATCTGTGATCATCAACCTACAACTTTTCACATTTTTCCCATTTTTCAAAAATATTCAAATATCAGCTGTCATATGGATTCTCAGCGAGATATGAATTAGCCACAGGGAACTGTAAGTGAAGTGCAGGCCCTTCAGTACATATATTAAATATATGTTTTATTGGGTTGTCCGGAAAATAATGCAGGATTTTAAGTTTTCATTTAAAAAAATCTATATAAAATATTCTGTTTACGTTTACAGGATTACTCATTTGTATGAATGTCAACACTTATTAATCCTCTTCCAAATGATATTGTTTGTTTACCTCTGTAGCATTCCGCTACTTGGAAATAATTCAGTCATCCTTATAATGTCAAAGCGAGAATTTCGTACGATTTTCTTTTACGAGTTTAAACTCGGCCGAAGCGGAGCCCAAACAGCTAGAAACATTAACCAAGTCTGGGGCGAGGGTTGTGTTAATGAGTGCACTGTGCAAAGGTGGTTTAAAAAATTTCGGGAGGGAGATTTCAGCCTTGAAGATGAAGAAGGTCGTGGAAGGCCTTCCTCTCTTAATGATGATGTTCTGCGATCAGTGGTGGAAGAAAACCCCAAAACAACTGTTCGAGAACTTGCAGAGCAACTCAAAGTCAGTAAAACGACCGTCGCTGACCACCTCAAGGCGATTAGAAAAGTGAAAAAACTCGAAAATTGGGTTCCACACTCATTAAACGATCGCCGTAACGTCACAAAAATTATTGGAGCTTGGCTATGAAACTTTGCCTCACCCACCCTACTCTCCGGACCTCTCGCCTACTGACTACCATTTTTTTAGACACCTGGACCACTACTTACAACACATAATATTCAAAAATCAAACGGAACTGGAAAATGCATTTATTGACTTTATCAATTCTAAAAATTCTGAATTCTACTCAGACGGAATTAATAAGTTACCAACACGTTGGGAGAAATGTATTGAGAGTATGGGAAATTATTTTGATTAAAGAACATTGCTTTAAAGTAACTAGTTTCTTTTTTTTTTTTTGTTTAATACCAAAATCCTGCATTATTTTCCGGACAACCCAATAGTTGCTCATGACACAATTTTTTCATCTTGCACAAAAATAATAAATCAATTTTCAATAAATGATCATTATTATTTTTCCCATTTGTTAATGTCTACATTCCCCCGTTCGTCCTACACTGCTCCACATCTTTTTTTTTCCTTTTTAAATTTACACCTATCATTTTGGACCTTGCTGATCTGGGTCATCAAACCGATGCCTTTAAATTGTAGGAAAAAAAATTATTAGCGTGAAGCTACATTGAAATTGAGGAAGGTTTACAACTGTGCAATTGATTCTTTTTTTACATAGGGGTGCCATTTTGAACTCATTTCTTGAACATATCCATTGCTTATAGATATCTGATCCCTTTTGACCCTAAATGTTATCTACTGGATTCATGTTTGGTGACTGTAAGAATGTTAACTTGGCATGGTCAGCCACCAGCTTCCAACTTTAACTTTTATGTGATTGTTATGTTCAAAACTGAAATTCTAATTTCACCAATATTGATATTTACATTGTGTATATAGACATTGATATATTTTATACATCCTATTTTTCTAATTTATGTCAGTAGTCTTTGTTATTGCAGCCTTACTCTCTCAAACCAATTTATTTTAAATGTGGTGTTGAATTTTTGGTTTTCTCCATTTATCCAGTCCAAAACAGTAAGAATTACTTCAATCCAGTTTTTCTAATATATGGTTACATTCCACACTATAAAAAATGAAGAAGAAAACTAAGTTTTTCTCTCTCTTTTACAAAGTGTAGTCATAAAAAATAGTTATGCATTGAATGAGATATTTTGCGCGTGAGGGAACATAATTAGAAAGAAGTGTACTAATTGCAAGGAATGAAAAAATAAGCTTTTTATGCCGAATGACAAATTTTTAAAATTAACTTTGCGACAAAAATATACCCCTTCTCCAGATTTTTTCAAGAAGAGGAATAGTCTTAAAACAATGTTCTACTATCACCAAAAGTTAATTTGGCGTGTGAAATGAAACACTAAATTAGCAGTGTGAACACAGATTGAACATAAAATTAATGTTATAAGACCATTTCACACGAATCAAAGTAGGGTAAAAATCACTGAAAAAAATAATGATATATTAATGTCATCATCCTCTTGACCTTAATCTGTTTGGTGCTAAGCAGAAGAAAGCAGTTTGCTATAATTGTTAGCTCAAAATTTACATTGTACTAGCCAAATGGGAGAAAAAACAGTCTGCCAAGTGGGTGGGCATTTGTGCATTCTTCATGTTTTGTGCACTCACTATCCGTTTGGAATAAAATTCATAGGGGATCATCTAGAAAGCAATCCACATAATTCCTGAAAATTTCATAAGAATCTTTATGTGCACTCGCATGCGTTAATTCATAGGGGATCATCTAGAGAGCAACTTGCACAATCCCTGAAAATAGCATAAAAATTGGTTTCGGAGTTTTGCTGGATACAAGGAATTGACTCAGAAAAAAAAAAAATGTTAAGAATGGCCTCAAACTCAAAACGTGAATTGAAATTTATTTTGGAGGAGTACACATTAGTAAAGGACAATGTAGGAATAATAAAATTGTGTTAATAAAGTTGTTGTTGTGTCAGAATGTTCTGAAACGCAAAATGTGATATTTTAATTGTGTAGGAGAAAACTTGTCTGACTTCCTGCATGAAACAAGGCTTCCCTATCTCCAGTAGTTTGGTGGGGGGATAAATAAAACAAATACAATGAGCCTTTTTAAACCGCCCAAACTGTTTTGGTAAGTAATCTGGGTGCAGTGTAATATTAAATAAAAGTAAAGTAGTTCTTGTCGTATAGGAGTGCTTAATGTTTAATTACCCGTCGAGTCAAAGTATAGTGACATAAATGAAAATAAAATCTGTGAACTTGTATGTCCTGATCTGCCTTTTCTCACTTGACAGAACAATCGCACAAACACATCTAGCTTGCAATTTCGTGATAACTCAATCTGTGAGAAGACAATTTAACAACGCAACTGCATAATGGCGATGATCTCTTATTTGAGCCATTATTGTTACCACTGAACTGATCAGAAAATAGTTTAGAATAACAGATTTCAGATTGGAAAGAATAAAATTGAGTTTTCATAGGATAATTAAGCAAGAAACAACCGTGCCAATATTTTTTTTCGCCTTTGAAATGCACTCTTATTTATTGTTTTTATCTTCTTTTTAATTTGCTCAATTTATTACCACGGAAAATTAACAGTTGGATGCTATTTTTTAAATAAATTTAGTAACAAACCATTAACTTTTCTTTTTTGAGATTCCGGAAAAAAAAGCGAGGTATGCCAATGCTTTTTGGTTAATTTTATATGCATTTCTTCGATTTGGATTGTCATATTGTTATTATTGGTCGCAAAGTTTGGAGCAGTTCATTATTTGTTTAAACAATCAATTGAAGTGTTATTTCTACCTTTAGAAATTGAGCGAACCATGTAGAACATTCGACACATTCAGACCTCCGTGTACAATTTTATTACAATTTGTTTAATACATCCTAAAATCAATTAGTGAGTGATACAGTCAAGAGGGCAAAACTTGACTGGGACAAAATTAGAATCCACCTCAGTTTGTTTTAACTTGTGACGCGCTGGTTGGTTTGTCAGGCGAGAAAAGGCATATCGAGACCATACATTATCGAGAGTTCACAGATTTTACTTTATTTGTTGTTATATGACCGTATAGTGGTTTGACCTCTCATCCGAGACACCCAATGGGCAGTTAAGACATTAAACCCTCCTGTACGACAAGAATTACATAAATTTTATTTAATATTGCGTGGCATCCTGATTATTTTTCAGAACAGTCTAGGCTGATTTAAAAAGGCTTTTAAAAAGGCTTGTAATTGCTCCCCCCCCCCTATTTGGTTAGAACACAAGTATTGAGGTCATAAATTCTAGTAAATCCCCTTCAAGCTGCAATGAATAGTTCTTAATTAAGGTCAAGAGGACCGTGGCATTAATATGTCATTGTTTTTCTCAAAGTGTTTTCTCCCCTACCACACCCCTATGTGTGAACTGGTCTTGTAATATTAATCTTTTGGGTTCACACTCTTTTTATTTTGTGTTTACTTTCATATGTCAAAATCGCTTTTGGTGACAGTCGATCGTTATGCCGCCGCTTTGGTGATGTTTTAAGACAATTCTTTTTTCAGGAGAACATGAAAATAACAGTGATCAGGGGCATTTAATTTTTTCTTTACTCTTCCGATTCTTGCAAACGCAATCCTATTTTTTGATAGTTACCTATCGTCCTCGCTGATTCTTTATTTATTCACAAATTCACGAAAATCAGCGAGGATAATCAGAACAGGATGATAGGTAAATATGAAACTTCACAGACCACAGAAGGAAATCTCACAAACGTGATCCCGTTTCAAAATTTTCACATCCTTTGTTGATAAAAAAAGAAGAAAGAAAACAATTTTTATTATGTCGTTTACGTTTTCAGAGACACTGTTGGCAAACTGAATGTTTCACAAAGTTTCTTTCAAATTTGCAGTAAGTTGGTCGTAACCCCTTGTTGGGTTGACAGACCAAAGTGGATTGACAACAACCAAATTAAGGGTTCATCACCCTGTACACTACAGGGAAAAATAACACAATCTTTACGGTGTAGACACACAGAAAATGGTTGAAGAAGTTTGTTTTTCCCGGATCAATCAAATGAAAAAAAGAGTAGCTAGAAATAACACTTGTCAGTAAAACCGGAGGTTCTGTAATAAAATTTTGCAACTTTTTAAGAAACGGTGCAAAAATGACCTGGGAACGGTTGTCAAAGGAATGTATAAAAAATGACAGGAGTAAACAGGGCTAATGCAAAAGGAGGATACGGAAAAAATTAATCACAAATCCTAATTTGAAAAAAAATATATATTTAGACGTGAGTCGCCCGAGTTTCGAAAAACCAATTGCAAATTGGAACAGAGCTTTATTCGTCGAAATACGAATACGCCCAAGGGAAGAGATTATGCATTCTAAAAATACTCTAGGGCATAATTTATGAAAAATGTGAGACAGAAACGAGCGAGGATCAAGGTTAGAATCGGTGGAGGGGCTCAATTGACAGATGAGAATGAATGAAGGCTGAGCCGATTGACAACGGAACGATTTATCTCAAAGGGTTCCGATTAATTTTTAAAACGTGGTAAACAAAAGTAAGATCACAAAATTCTAAGCGTTTGGCGGATGAATTTGTGTAAATAAGAGAAAAATAGAAAAACTGAAAATGTCCCAATTATCTGATATCTCGAGTTTGGAACTGATAAGGTTCCAGTCCTCTTCACAGTTGTAATAAAATATAGTAAAAAATAAAAAAATAAAATAAAATAAGCGTGATGTAAATTGAAATTGACGATACCTAAATTTTCGACGAGGCTGAGCATGACACCTCCGATGTGACTGTCGCCTTTGACACGGAGGGTCCTCTCCATCCCGAGGTCGGTGACGGAGATCCTCAAATTCCATGATCCGTCCCAGATATTGTTAGACATGTTCTTCTCGAAAACGGGATCTCTTTTGTTTAAGGAAGACGATTTCAGCTGGATTACCTGGCCACCGAATCTCCCCGAATAAACAACCGTTCACATATTAATCCGTGTCACGACGACCTATCCTAGGCGGACGTTTTCCATGGATGACATAACTGCCTCGTTGAAACTTCGTCACAATTTGAACGCGGCACAGGACTTGACGGAACGGTACGGACCACTCACCCCCTCGGACACTTGTTTGGAATGGCGAATAATTCTGTCCCACCGGAACGATCTTTCACGAAATTACGTAGGACGGCCTGAGTAGAACGGAGGCAAGCGAATACCTTAAAAGGTAAAGAGGACAACGAAGTCGGCCCAGGGTTACGCGCGTCAGGGATCTTCCCCTCGAATTTCCTCCCACAAACCCCTTAATCCTAGAATCATTTCCACTTTCCACGATTTCCTACGAAATAATGCTTAATAATTGTAATAATTCTCCGAACGACTAAATTGCACAAACGCGTTGAGAAAAATCCCGTTGACCTCCTCCCTGACACGTTCTCGTAAAAGTTCAAAAAAGCACGACGAATGTGAGAAACCGAATAACACACTATTAACCTAAAATTGCAAATTTTTTTAAAGAATTAAGATGTCAACAAAAGTAAAAGTTTTACAGCTCAGCCAATTTTTTACGGGAGGGGCGCCTCATATCCGACAAGCTGTATTATATGGCGCGCGCGCCTCCCAGTTTTATTTACGGAATATGCGATATTTCTCCATCAGCCTCTACATATAATATTATTTAAACAATCAACCTATGGGGTACACAATATTCCGCCATCCACTCTCTCACATTACACAATCACGCTAATAAATACTTAATTTGCGAAGTCTTGAGGAGCGATCAAGAATGGAGTAGTTTATAAAAATACCTTTTTCATTGTTTTGCGATATTTCGATCTTTATTCGGCCATCTTCAGGGCATAAAGTGTGGTAACATTCTTGTAGTACATCATATTGGTTTTTCGTGAGTGTTTAAAACTTAAAAAAAACAAAAATTCATTCGTTTATCCATTTTCACACAAAACCAATATGTCACCACAAGAAAAGCACCACACTTTACGCCCTTTACTTGCTTTTTTACTTACTTAATCGGCATATTTGTATGTAATTGTTTTCTAATATTATTGATAAAATATTTTAAGACATGTTATATTATTTTATAATGACAATTTAAAAATTTAAAATAATTATGATAAATGTGATTTTTTAGGTATATTTATATGAAACGTATTTTTAACACACACTCAATATGCACTCACACAAATAAATACATTTACCTTTTATATTGTTATATTTTTATATTGTATATGTCTACATACAAACATTTTTTGTAAACTTTATTAATTCCGTAAAATATATTATTATTATTTTACTGTGTTTATAAAAGTAAATTTATTTAAGATATGTACATTTAAGGGGACTTTAAGCTTTGAAGTAAATAAAAATGGATATATTTCTTTAGATACAAATCGATCGAAACTTATCGTATGTGTTCCGATTATAAATGTTGTCATGTATCGACATGCACATGTTCGTGTCACGTCAAAAGTGAAACCTCCTTTAACCGAACTTCTTCACTGACAGACTGACAGTTGTAACTTGTAAGTACTAAGTATCTAGCTGGAGTTAACCGAGACAAAAATGGGACGAACCGTAATGCGGATGGAAGAAGACACGAGTGGATAAAACCGGAAATAAATATGATCGACATTCGAGCCAATTTAATAAACGGTTCCGTCTGCATTCCCGGCGAAAATATAGTATGTTGCATTTCCTTCCGGAATAACAAGGACCCATCTGACTCAAGGTTTGACAGCCGCTTGTCTTATTTACACTTTCTGACGATTTATGCACGTGCTTGGTTTGCAGTTCAGTCGAGACTTTGGCGTGGGCCAGCGTCCAGATCCACTGCCTCTGCTCCACCAATTCGAAACTCAACGTCACTTCGAAAACTACCTCTGGCCTCGAAACAGCTTCAACTCTATCAGGTAATATACCTTTCTCGGATGTTTTTTTAGTATAAGCAAGTAGTATAAGAAAATTGGTTTGATAAATATGAAAAAAGATCAGAAGGTTTAGAAACGTTAGAAAAGCTGACTTATGATTTTTACATACAGCGAAATTTGTAAGGAATTATGTCAAAATGATTACATATATGAGGACGACCTGGTACATGTCTTAGCAAATAGACACCCAGAGCTGAATCGAATAGCAATCTCAGAATTGCAACACTCAACAAACCATGTGCAATTGCTAAAAAGCATGAAAATTTAGATAAATAGATAGATACACTTTACAAGATGAAAGAAATTTATCGTTAAAAATAAAAAACAGTATTATTATGGCATGGTCAGCCAGAGTTCGGAGTCCATTACTATTCCAAGAATGTACATAATTATGTAATTATAAGAAAAAGGAAAATTTACGATATCAACTTCAAATGTTACAATTATTTACAGGATTTTCAAGTTACAAGATTGAAATGCGATAAACTGTGAAAATAATAAAAATGACACTTCAAAGAACGAAACTAAAGGATTCCAACTCACAAAGGGTCCCCCACCCACTAACAGAATTCACATTTATTAGCCCACAAAAAAGAAATTATATGTATTACCTGCAAGAGCAAAAAAGAAATCACAATAAATGGAACAGAACATTAATTCCTTACATTCCAATATATTCATATCTGTAAAACCAAGCTTTCTGAGCAAAATCAATCCGAGCCATTCAGAAGGGCTATAAGCTCTTCCCTCGTCAGAAACCTCAATTTGTTAAGGGCCGAGCATCTAGTGAGAAAATGAAATGCATCCTGAGTTGCATAGAGAGCACACTGCAATGGCAGGAGTATCCCCAACCCAAGGCCAGAAATTCAGGAACAACTCCTTTTGAATTTTAAACCGCCCATGAAAAAAAGAGAACGGAGCATAAAAAAAAAATTGCAAGGAGTTAGGGAATGATTCAACTCCTTGTAGAGTTGGAATCTATATGAATCCACGGCACGAGAAATGCAACTCTCGATGACGAGCCCCTATAATACGAAGAAGAATGGAAAACATTTCAGACCACGCTGCAGAATTATTCAAAGAGAACCGAGCTACATTATACCTCTCCGCAAGGGAATTCCAGGATTTGAACCAGGATATGTTACCCGTAATAACTTCAAGTGATGTGATTTTTGCCAGGCGAGAATCAGGAGCTTGAAGCGATTTCAAACTAAATTTAAAATGTAACCTTATAGAATAAAAAAACAACAGTTCTATGCCAGTATCATTATACAACATATAATTAGGAGTTGATGATGGCAGGGCAAAAAACTTAGGAATAAAAAAACTGTAACCTTTTTCTATCTCTGCATGAAAATTTAATGAATGTGAAAAGTAATTGAAAAACTGGAAGATCTATTGATACATGTGATTATTAATAACAACTCCAGATTCTTCAAATCATTCTACCCTGTACAATAGAATATAATTTAAGTATTTACAAAGTTAATACATTAGTCGGAGCAAAAAAAAAAATACTAAACTTATGCTGGTTAAATTTGATTTTGTTTTTTAGATACATGCTTCATTCCGTATAAAGGAGATGTCTATGGTCAAATTGTATTATCGACCAAGCCTAAAATTTTGTTTTGTGATCTTCAGTTGATGCCTGGATTAAGTAAATCATGTAAGTTAGTAGTAGTAAGTTAGCTGTAGTCATTTTGCTAATGAATTTCAGATTTTTCACACATACAACTTGATTAGTACAAATATAGATTTCATTGATAGCAACAGCGATTGATTTCACAATTAAATTTCCCTTTATTTATTTTTAAAAACTTTTATAACATATTATGAAATTAACGTATATTCCAGTCGTGTACACTGAAGTTTTACCACCAGAAGCACCCCCATCTTACCGTGGAAAGTTAGTTAAGTATTCTTACAAGATCAGTATTGGCGCACAGCGAGTAAATTCCCCGACAAAATTATTACGACTACCGTTAAGAGTTTTGGCAATAGCAGGTAAGACGAAAGGTAGGTTTGTTTTTCTGTTGGAAGCTCACAATTATTTATTTTTTCTTAGGTCTTCCCGACTACAGCATATGTGAAGATAGTGAAGATTTATCTCCGAATAACCCTTTTCTAGAAACTTACAATAAAGAATATGAACTAATTCCAGTACTCCAGCTTGTGGAGGTAAAACATTTTTGCAAGAATTTTTAAGCGATAAATAATTGTATTGCCATTTATTGCAGAATATAACAGCAAGAAGGAATCCAAATTTTTATAATATCACTAATACAAAAGGCAAAGTAGGAAGGTTTTGCCTTTTCAAACAGGCGTACAGACTAGGAGAAGATATTGTCGGGACGTTCGATTTCACAAAATCCACAGTGCCATGTTTGCAGGTATGTTGCGAATTCATAAGGTGATTGCTTGTGCTAATTATTTATTGTATCGTGTATTTTCAGCTCACGGTCACCTTACAGTGTGAAGAGCATATAGTGGGTGAAGCTAAATCTGTAACAGGACCTGAAATAGCTACGACTTCCTATAGTAAACACCACGAGATCTGTCTACATTTAACTCATTGCCTTCTAAATTTGCCCATACCGCTACACGCCACACCCGCTTTTGCTACTGACTTGTGTATGTACACTTTGTCCTTGGTCATTTGTATACAAGACATTTTCTTGTACTTTACAATTTTTTTAGTGGAACTTACATGGAAGTTGCATTTTGAATTTGTCACCGGCCATCCTGGGGAAACTGCTATTCATTTGGATAAACAAACATGGCAAGCACCCGATTCTCTCAATATTGAAACAATGGTTTGGGACTTACCTATTCAGATATATCCGACTATCCCAACACCTGAACCAAATTCTCAAATGCAATACTATTTAACTTTGTAATACTACAATTCAAAATTTTCCATGTAATAATAAAACATTTAAAATATACATAGTTGTAATTATTTATTAAATATTTTATTACTGTTACAGTGCTTTTATGCTGAACTTTCATGTAGAACTTGTGCCTATCATTTATAAAGCATCATTATCAATCTTTTGCATTGGAAGTTCGTTTTATTTTTTCCATTTGATGCTTCATTATGTTTTCCCCCAACAATGCAGCACCTGAAATAGTTTGTTCATTACCAATGACAAATTCATAATTCTGTAACCAAGTGATGGTAACATACCCGCCATTATATAGCCGACTATCAGGACATAAAACGCACCCTGTAGTGTTTTCATACTCATTGATTTCAATCTCGTATCATTTTCCTTTTGCACTTTACCTTCACCGACTTCGGTCTGTTTTTTTGGAGCTTTGCTTGGCTGTTTCTCTTTCAGCTTTTGATACTCGTCCTCGGTTATTTTTGTAAGGACTCCTGCTTCAAATAATCTCATGAGTCTGGTGGCAAATACGACAGAAACTCAGTCAACAACACTTAGGAAAAAAAATATTTATACATCAAAATTATTTACATTTCATTAAAATTATGTATAAAAGGGCATCCGATCTGGAGAGCAATTGCTGAATATCTGGTAAAAAGTTTCTCGCTCAGATGGAAATAATGAACGCCTTAAAAACAAAAAATCATTTCTAATTACAATATGAATTATTATAAACATCATACATAATTTAATGCATTGCCATTTCATTTGTTTTCTAACATATTTTATTACTTCCAAATAAAATTGAAAATAAATAAACAGTGGAATGAATTACTGGATATATTTTGGACAAAATATAAATTTTATAATTTTCTTTTTTTCTTTATAAACAGACAGTAAATTTTACCAAATCGCCTTGTATCATAAAAGAATGTTTCTCTGCCACCTATTAATGCGAAATTCTTTTCCTTTTTCACAATTTTCATTCCGTCCTCTGTTGAATCTAGAAGATATTCCAACTGTCCTTTCATTTTGTCCCATATACTTTTGTAAAGCCCCGTGCCATTCTGAAATTTGAAGTTTTCAGCCATATTTGAAATGCTAAATTTTATAAATGTCTGAAAATATTTGCTAGTCACAGTTGTAATGTAATGCTGCTTTTTAATTTTAAATTCAGAAAATATGTCGAGGAATAACAAACTTTCTATATAAAGTGTTAAAAATATTCTTACAAATAATCTAAATTCAGTATTGCCAAGTAGATTTAAAAAAAGTATATCTTAAAAGCTTTCGACTTATTTTAAGGTCCATCGTTTGGGCAAAACAATCTTAAAGATGCGTACAAAATGTTAAGTAAATTTTTAATAAATGGTTTCAAATTTCTTTGAACTCAGACTGTGTTGCGACACTGCTTAAAATAGGAAGAAAACTGCTGATAACAATTTCAAAAAGCTTCATCTACTCAACAATACCGAGATCTAGATTATTTACAAGAAATAGCAAAATAGACAGTTTCCCCTTCTTTTTAAACAATAATATCATTTTGTAGTTTGGTAGTTTCTGATTATTCATCATCACCCCGAGAAACTCAAAATCATACAAAATCTCATTTGGGTAATTACTTCATGCCAATAGAAAGGGATCAGAATTTAAAATTGGTAGTAAGAAACATTTTGTTAAATATTTGATATGTTATATAATAGTAATTGTAATATAATGATATGATAGTCAATAAAATGAAATAGTCCATTGTCTGGCTAATATGCAAAGTACATTAATAATAATAAAAAAATAAATAAAATAAAATAGTAACTTGGGTTATTCGTCAAATATAACAGCATTTTAAAATCTCTATTTCGAGAAGCATCAACATGTGACAAGGGGCATATAGAAGTGTATGGGGCGAATAGTTTAAAGTACAAAGTTGTGTGAGACAAGGTTGCTTATTGAGGCCTATTCTTTTTGCCCTCACATTTTACCTCTACTTGTTTTATATCTTAGTTTGATGCAACTTACTTCTAAAATTGCATGTGAAGCGCTGTGTCTTTCCGCTAAAAGTTGGTATCCCTTAAATGCCATAGCTTTATCTAGTTGTTCCAAAGTGGTAATTGGCTTTTCTACGGGAAAATAAATCATGGAAAATTACAGTGGCTCTTTATTTCAATTAAAAAGAAAAATTTTGATAATAAAGCGGTGAAATACTTGTGTTGTGAAACGATATTATGAGGTCATCATTCCTGATCATCCTGGTCTGTCTATTTTTTCCAGTAAGATAGATGAAAAGATCAAAAGACAAAACCAGTAAGAATAAGCAAGGAGAATAGTATAATCGAGGAAAATCAAGCTACAGAAAATATTTGAAGAAAAATGCTTATTATGATAGTACTTATAGTCAGGTTGAAGAATAAGTAGTCTCCAGCAATTTATTTATTAACTCTAAACATACTTTACTTCAACAAGCATCATAGGGGCACCATAATCATTTTATGTATTTGTCAAAGTTGGTAGAGTTCAATGTTTTAAAGATGAGAAGCAGTAATGACTTTTAATTGCATGGAAAAATCCATGAAATAATAATGTTTCAGAACATTTTTTTGTTTTATCTCTATAATTTTCTAATTTTCTTTGTACAACTTGATTGTACCTGATCATGCTGGTTTACCTATTCTTGTTGGATCTGTCCCCTTTTTCCTGTCTCCTTCTCTAACAAAATAAACTCCTTCTAATAACACAATGGAAAAGGGGTAAGCAAAACACACAAATCACTGAAGATAAGAAAATGCACCAGACGAGAGAGAGAGAGAGAGAGAGAGAGAGAGAGAGTGTGTGTGTGAGTGAGAAAGAAAGAAGTGAGATCTGGGGAACCTGATCGCATTAAAAGCATCTCACAAAATCAGAATGTTTCACTATTTCCCCATATTTTTATTAAAAACAAAATCCTCATTGTGATGTTTACTTACCCCTAGCAGGCCGAGCAAACATCGAGGTTAAATTAGCTGAATACATGTCACCAATTACATAAGTTGATACCAAATACATTGTGGCAATTAAAATTCTGACTCGGCCTACTTTGAAACAATCAGTGATACCTAAATACAATGTACATTTAGTAATAGATAAATAAAAAGTTACATCGTTGGAGAGACTCACTTTGTCGGAGAAAAATCGATGTTGTTATCCATATACAATCCCATAGCTTACTTATACTGGTCGTTTTCCATTCTGTAGAAGCCAAAATCAGCATGTATAGAAAGGGTCCAGAAATAAAAATAGTAACAATGACTGCAGGCCATACCTTTGTATACATATATTTTTTTAAACAAATTTATTATAAAATAAATAACAAGTTGCAGTAATTTATAATAAATGTAAATATGTACCTGCCATTGGAATGGCCTTACCAAGGCCAAAGCTTCATTTAATCTACCAGGTGCATGCGTTAAAAAAGCTTCATTATCAGCTAAAGTTAGAAAAGAAAATTCAACCACTTGGCTTCGTTCGTATGTAACTGTTAAATCACCGATGAACATTTCTACTTCCTGAAACATAAGAAGGCTTACTCATGGAAACGATCGCTCAACTGTCTATTTAATTTTAAATTTAAAACTGCCCACTTTTTGCCAAATTAAACCAAGGACACCTTGCATTGTACCATTAATGATAGCAGAACCTTGACTTCTATCAGGCGGATCAAAATAATCATATCTAAAAAGAAAATAATAATAATTAAAATGCAGATTCCCTGACATGAAGATATAGAAGGAAATGAACTTTCTGACCAACTACCAAAAAAAGTACAGCCCTATCACTGATGGGGCCAGCAACACTGTTAGGTGCTTCAGAGTGTGTGCTTAAGTTGGAACTAGAATGCATTGAGAACGAAAAACTCAATCACTGGACAAAAGCACCAGGTTTGAGGCAAGCTGATTTTTTTAGTAAGTCCCTCCCACCTAAGCAATCAGCTAAGAAATAGAAATTTAACTACACAAAATGTATTTAAATCTATTAATAGACCTCCAATTTGTCGGATGTCATTGCTATAAAAGTTTTATACAAATCATTTATCAGTAAGTAGTATATTGGAATACACTTCTGCAGCCTGGGCTCCTTATTATGACGAAGATATGGCTCTTGAGATTGGACCAATCAAAGACACTTAAATATTTAGTGTATGATACTGGGCACTTTGCATTGAATATGAGATTCTCCTCTCAGTCTTTCAGTTGGAGTCTCTCTCTCCCATAGACAAGGTCTGGCAGCTTTGCCTTTGGACGGAAGGTGATTCCCCTGAAATGTTTGGACTGCTTTTCCGTTAACATGCAAGGAATGAGAACCATGAGGTGTTTAGTGTTGAGCTGTACAAGACTAATTGTGCATCTTCATATTTCATATGCTGGAGCTGCTGAATAAAACAAGAAATATTACTTATCCCTTCAATGATCCCATTGCCACTTTTAAATCTTGCAGCCCTGGATCAAAGATTATAAAGCCATTTTTTCAATTGTTGTTTTCTCTATCTTGTTTTTATACCTTGCACTTTTGTTTTGCTTTATTCTTACATATAGTTTATCTACTTTCATATTTTAGTTTTGACTATATCCACTATGGTTAGGTTAAATGTATTACATTTTAAAAAGGTTAAAGGCATTGAACTGACTAGAAATTTATTTGTATCAAACTTTATAATTCAAAGGTATTGTGCTTACTCAAAGTTCAGTTTAGACGAGAGTAGTCGTAATAGTTTGTCATCTCTTCCACCTATTACTTCAATAGTGTCATTGTTATAAGTAACAAAGTTCCAAGGCGGCTTCTACACAAATAAGAAAAAAATATGTAATTGGCATATCAACAGATAAACATGGTAGTTTAATTTAAATTACAATACAATTCAATCAATTTATATCATTAATTTGACATAACGTTCTTTATTAGAAAGAATAAACAAGTTTTCAAAAGCTGATCCATCATCAAACTACGTTTTACATTTGGCTTAATGTTTAGAGGTTAGAGATTTTTTTAAACTCACGTGTAAAACAGGAATATTGAATACTCTTCCTTTAAAATTTTTATACACTTTTGAAGCTTTTGGTAGAAGAGGTTGTTGGAATAAACCATAATTTTCAGTCCACCAATTTACCAGGTCCAGAGTGTTTTTACCATCTGGCCGTGCTTGGCTATAACCTAACTTAAATCTAAAATATTCATGTAGTATTATTTTTAGTTACTAAAAAATACACTTTTTTTAATTATACTTACAGCCCATATCTAGGACTTGTAATAACACAAATGCGCATTGTTTCTTGTATGTTAATAGAAAATTTATAGCTTATTTTTTGACCTTTCCAAAAGAATAGAAATATAACATTGCGTCTTGCTAAATTTTCAGACGATATCTAAAAAACAATTGATAATAATAACAAAGTTATGAGGATAATAACAAGTAGAGCCCGGATTTGTATGCAGTGTTGTTTTTGCTAACACTTACAACCACGGATGATATGTGAATCATACCTCTGTGGTGAAGTTCAATCAACGGTGATCGGCTCTACTGTATTGCTAAGAAAAATTAAGCTCCTACAAGTATGCTTCACCTCTGTTGAAATTGGAAACAAACATACAACTATTTTTTGTGCCATTAACACTGCACTTTAACAGAAACTAAATTTTAAATGTTTATCATTGTAAATTTTAATTCAGATCATGAAATTAATTAATTATTTATTTTGTATAATATTTTAAAATATAGGATTTTTGTGTGACTGGAATTTTTCTGTTCTATTTCCTTTCAAAATAAAATATCTAGTTCAAAAAATTAGTTAAATTATTTTTAGTGCATAAAATATTGCATGTTTTTTGAGTTTTTAATGCATATTATATGGTAGATTTGAGTATTTTTTGCACATAAATCCAAGTGAAATAGTAATGATATAAAAGAGATTTACACTTCTACTAACCATCTGTAAAATATCTTCTGCGACCGATTTTTTAGCAAATATGAAATACTCTGCACTCGTATAACCATCCATTCTCATTTTCATGTCATCTAAGAGCTAAAATTAATAGAATATTTTGTAACAAATTGAAGACAATTTTAAAAATTGTAGGATTGAAATAATATACAAATCAGTAATACATTCCTTCCTTATTCTTTTTTTATTTCTTAATTTATGTACCTACCTTATACCTGTAGGTATAATTTGTACCTCATCTTTCTCTGTACATGTCAAGAGCACAGTCAATAGATGTCTTTATAGATTCCCCACAGGGATCAACCTCACTCAATTATTGGCATACAGACTTACTTTTGGATCAAACCCTTTCTGGCAGGAGGGGAAAAGGTTTGATGGGTACCACTTAATTTAAAGATGTCATCACCTACTAAAATTACGTAGTTTATATATTAGAGAGAGAGAGAGAGAGAGAGAGAGAGAGAGAGAGAGAGAGA